>VWYK01048606.1:25315-41066 GCA_013399775.1 Semnornis frantzii
TCTGAGGGTCAGGAGGGGTGGGGGGAGGCTCTGCTCACTTGCTCCCTGGGATAGGACAAGGAGCAATGGATGGAAGCTGCAGCACAGGAGGTTCCACCTCAGCACAAGGGGGAACTTCTTTACTGTAAGGGTCCCAGAGCACTGGAACAGGCTTCCCAGAGAGACTGCGGAGGCTCCTTCTCTGTTCAAGGCCTATCTGGATGTGTTCCTGTGTGGCCTGAGCTGGATTGTCTGGTCATGCTCTGGCAAGGGGTTGGACTTGATCTCTTTGGGTCCCTTCCAACCCCTGACATCCTGTGGTCCTGTGAACAAAAAAAACCCACAACATCTTTAGAAATATTGATGACAGCATGGGCTGAATTTGGCTCACAGAATTCTGCGTGAGATCCGTAGGGATGGAGCTCCTTGCCTGATTAGAGACAGGATAATTTTGCTCTGAAATATCCCATCCTTTCCTCTGCTGTTCTGCTGAACACAAGACATGGAATTTGGGGTAATGTTAGGATTTTAAGCCATAACATCTATGAATGTCTTTGTTCTTATGTGCAGTTTGAGGTATCCTGCAGAGATCAGGTTCTTGGAGAGAGTGGATACTTCATGTCTGGAGAGTCAGTACTTCCTCTAAGTATAGCCTTTTAAAACTGTTGCACAGTGTTTCCTTAAAGCTTAGTGACTTAATCTGTCTGGAAACCTTAAGCAGAACAATTAGCTGTTTATTTCATATGGAATCTGGAAACTAAATCCATGATAAAATTGGTAGCTGCTTAATATTGGCTGATAGGTTAAATTGTTGTGTTTCTACTACTTAGGATGCAACTGACTTGCTTGCAATAAAGCAGCTTTGGGAAATGATTCATGTGCCAAGTGGAGAACAACTGCTTTTCATCTGATTTGTGTCCCTTTGAGAATACAGCACTTTCTAGTTCTCCTGAAATGAGCATGATCTCTGCTATCTCCTTTAAAGATATGTGAAAAACAAAACTTGTTTGTCAGCAAGTGTTGATGACCTGCCCACATCACAGAATCACACAGAAACATTCAGGTTGGAAAAGACCTTCAGGATCACCAAGTCCAACCAATAACTCTACCTCTATGAGGTGCACCCTAAACCATATCCCCAGGCACCACATCCAGTGTTGGTGACTGCACTACCTCCTTGGGTAGCCTATTCCAATGCCTGGCCACTCTTGCTGGCAATTTTTTTCCCCTAACACCTAGTCTAAACCTACCCAGTTGCAGCTTGAGACTGTTCCCTGAAAACACCTTCACCTCTACCTTGTTACTGGGCCAAAGATGTCATTAAAGAGCTGCTGTAAAATGGTTGTGCAAGGTCTTCAGCAGGGAAATGAGGCTGAACTTTGTGCCCACACCATTTCCTGTTTCTGTGTAATTTGCTACTACTACATGCAAATAAATAAACAGGAGGGAAAAAAGCCATAACATACCGAAAAGTGAGGTCAACCACTGGACTCTGGACTGTTTGATAAAGTGGCTGCAAGCACGCAAAATATCTCAGGGTTAAAAAAGAGATTTCTCTGTGAAATTCTTCTGTAAAATGTATAAACGTGGTGAGCCTGAGGCCTGTTTTGGAAGATTCTTAGAAAGATTCCCATCCATGTGGCAGAGGCATTTCCATCACGGTTTCTCCTGTAGTCAACCAAGAGAAGTTGTTTTGTGGATTCATCCTCTGGAAGAGCTGAAGTTGGTTTCTGTTCTCCTTGGATGGGTTTTCAACAGTTATGGTTTTGGAGATCAGCAGAGATGCATGCATGGATCCTTGCACTGCAAATAGCAGATAAACTTGCTTCTCCCTGAGATTTCTTGCACATCTCTTGCAGTTAACCTGTGGAACTTCAGGGCTTGCACACTTACAGCTATGGTTGTAGAGGAGCAATCTCCCATGAGGGTGAGCCCAGCTTTGATAAGCTGAGGTTACCCTTTGTCAGTATATTTTCTGCTTATTGTCAAATCCACTCCATCCACTGCTGTGCTTGCTTAAGTATGTTGCTGAAAGTCAGGAAAAAAATATCAAAACTCCCCCAGCCAATCCTTCTGGGACACTTTCTGAAAAACAAACCTTTGTCAGTGACCTGGATCCAATGAAGTTTTGAATTATTTAGATCACAGCTTGCAGAAGACTTCTGTTTGGGAGAATGCTCATGGGTTTTAGGGTAAGTTAGGTAATATCTTGAGGAAGTTTGCTGTTGAGTAGGGACAGGTGAAGGGCTGTCTCTGACCGCTGGTACTGCCTTTTTTAATTACAGAAATGTTCTTAGGAGTTGGTAGTAACCTTGGGAAGTGATGCCTCTAAGATGTTGACCTTGTTTGGGTCTTTTTTTCCTCATGCTGTCATTTGGCAACGGGAGATTCCTAAACAGCTGTATGAGTTGGGGTGAGCGGCTGGCAAAGTTTGGGCCCTGTGCCACCCAGATAAGTTCTCACCAAGTGAAGTCAGTACAAGGGGTGGCCCCAGGGTTGGATTTAAAAAAAACAGTTGGTATTTTAATCCTGCTGCACGCAGTGGGAGTTAGATGCCCAAATGCTTGATCATAAACCGTACCAGATAGGTGGGGGAGCTGTGTAAGAGCTGGCGGCTCTGGCTGACAGTAGTGCTGTCAGGATGTGCCATATGGCTCTTGCTGCTGCCAGTATCTACAGGCCTCCTGCAAAACCTGGCATTTCCTTACACCTAATCCTTTAAAATGGACAGGGCTGTTGTCATGGCAGTGAGCTGAAAATGAGTAATGTGGAATATTTCTGCAGTCTTTTAATGTGAGGTACTGCAGTGAGTCCAATGCTTCCTGGTGCTGCTGTGGGAACAGATTCAAGCAGGACCTTGCCTTGCTGCTGGGATGAGAAAGCAGTAATGGGGCTGAGCAGAGAAGCCTTGGAGTTTGGAGCCTTGCTTTTGTTTTGAGCTCACCCTTTAAATGATTTAAAGATATATCTTGGTCTGGCAGCAGTGCTTGGCATTGATATCTGCACAGAACTGAGCAGCTCTGCCTGCATTAACAATATGCCGTGCAATACATGGGGTCAGTTCTTGAGCAAACAGTTGATGCAGACATCTGCTTTGTACCTGTCCTGGAGGTTTTACTTCTGGCTCACTCTGGGCTAGTCCTGTGGACTGACACCCACTAGTGACTGGAGTTCTTCTCTGGTTTAGTTTCAGAGCAGGACAATCTTGTTTTCATGCTCCTAGACTGCTGGATCATCTGAACCAAAACTCCTAACCAAGAACATCTCAGAGAGTTTTGCTTTAGGAGTTTGTGACATGGATAAAATGCTAGTAGAGCTTCACCCCACTACCCAGGAGCTCTGGGCTAAGCTGTGTAACACAGCAATGTGTGCTTTGGGGGATGTCTAATTATAGTGTCAGATTCTGATTTCAGATAGGTCGACATTCATTATTTAAAGGGGCGGGGGGTATGTTTGGGGGAAAGTAGTAATGAAATAACGTAACTTGAACTTCGGCAGTAGCTTTGAGTGCAGAAGCAGCAGAGCTGCCCTGCTAGCAGCCTGTCTGCAGCCTCTGCAGTGATGTGGCAGCATTTCTTGCTGGCGCCGAGCGGCCGCCGGCGGTGCAGGGAGTGGAGAAGGTTTGCATAAAGGGAAGAGACAGCTGTGAGGCAGGGCTGGAGGGCAGAGGGGTTCTCACTGCGGCTCAGCTCCAAATGCCACCCTTGGAGTGTAGAGTTTCTGGATATGGCTGTGCTGTGTCCTGCAGGATGAAATAGGAGTCTGACTAGGACAGAAACAAAGCTGCTGCTGCTCTCTTTTTGTGGATGTTTTTCTCTCATTTCGGTGAGTTCTCCGGTGATGGAGAGTGCATTGGGTAGTCCTGCTTAGAGCCACGAAGCATGATTCCCCTCCTGTTCGGTGAGCCACAGTTTAACCATGGATGGGAGGAAGCTGACAGAGAACCAGCCACTGTAATGTGCTGCTTCTCTATCTAGTACTTTTTTCTAGTAGAAGATTTCCTGGTCACGGTCAGATTTGCTGCCACATCGGACACTTCTCTGGACAGATTTCCTTGAGCAACAGAACAAGTTAGAGCCTCCAAGCCTGCTGGAGGGGCATGGTTCTGGCTGCTTGATGGCAGCTGAGGAGGGCATCGCACCCTTGCCGGAGCCAAATCCAAACTGGTAGCAGGCTGCAGAAGGCACCGTGGTGTCTCCCTGCCCAGGCGTGCAGCAGAGCCCCCAGGAGAGAGGTGCCTGCGCCCGGCGGTGCTTGGGAAGATGCCTGTCAGGTCAGCGCCGCTCGCTCCTCCTGCTGGCGTGCCTGCCCCCTAGGAGCAGGCTATTTCTGAATGTGGGACAGTGCTTCATAAGCCTGTGTCATTTTTCGCTTGGCTACAGCAAACAGCTGCAGGGCAGAGGGGCCTGGTTTTGCACTCGGGTGCTGTGATGCGGTAGCCTTCCTGAGGAGCAGCTCTGTGCAGTGAGAGGGTTTTCTTGGTTGCCCTCTCGAGTGTAATCAGTTCCTGACCCCCATGAAGGCTGAACTGTGCCTTTAGGTCACTTCTGTGTCTACCCTAGGTGGCAGGGAAACTAGGTGTCTTTTGCCTGTTTCCTCCTAGGCTTTGTACATTGAGCCAAAGGCAGGAAGTCTGAGGGTTGGCAGTGCCTCATCTCAGCTCTCATCCACCTTGAGCTCAACAGGGAGGGGTCCTGTGCAAGGCTGTGTAGGAAGGTGGTCTTGGAAACCAGGTTGCCTTCACTTCACAGGGTGGGGGTTAGGGATCGAGGTCAGGCTCTGACAACCACGGTGCCAAGGCACAGGTCTGGCCTCATGGTTCCTCTGGGGCTGGTAAACCTGAGGCTGTGTTCCCATCTGAGTCCCACAAAAGGTAATTGCTTCTGCAGGAAGGCCTGGGGAGCAGAGTGGTGACAGCAGCTATTCGTCCTTGTCTGGTGGTAGGACAGAGTAAGACCTAGATATCTCTTGTAAGACGTATCCAAGCAGGAGCTAGGAATCACTAGCACCACTGCATTTGGTGCAGTAAGGGAACTGGCACCATTTTCCAGGGGCAACAGAAGGGGACTTGTTTCCTGCCCCTCCCAAGCTTGGGCACGGAGGATGCTTGTCAGTGTCAGCGGTGTGGTTTGGTGTGTCTGGGGAGTGAGGTTGGAACCTGCTGTCTATGGAGTCTCTCCTCCTGGGAGAACAATCAGCGGCAAGGAAACTGATGGCAATGTCTGACTGCTTTCCAACCGGGAAGTGCCTTGTGCTGGCTGTGACCTGGCGTCAGCCCCACTTACAGAACTGAAAAGGGTTGTCTGCCTTCTGTGACACAAGCTTTAGAAATTGTGACTAACGACTCTGAGTGACAAGAAGTGCTCGATGGAGAGCAACATGATGAAGTGGAGGGATTTCCCTCCCCTGGGGAGAAACTAAGTGGTGCCCCTGGGGAGAAATCTCCCCCCTGAAGAAAAATGAATCTTAAATCCCTGGATGAGATCCCTGTTCATTCATCTATCTGATATACCTCTCCTTTAAGGACTGGATCACAGCTCTTTCAGCTGGTGGTTCTTCTAGTTTGTGTTACTGCATTAGCATTTACTCAGTCTAAAGTGTGCTTATCCCTTGAGAGTGGTTGTCACAATATCTAGTAGTAGTTCCCGTGTTCCTCTTTGGACTCTTGTGTTTGCTTTTGTTAAGATAGGCTGAGAAGCTGTGCCCAAGGGAGTGGCAAGCCATGAAGAACAACTGTTCCATTTCTGCTGCACCTGGGACCCCTATCCAAGACTGAGGTCCTTAAAGAAGCACTCCACTGTTTGCTGTAAATCAGCACAAGCTAGTTTGGGAGCTAATGACAGGGCTTGACAGAGAGGAAAATGGCATTTCAGTGAATTGGAGTTAGCTAGAAGGATGGACAGGGAAATAATCTGATCTCTCCTATGCATTCAGTAGTTCCCAGTGTGCTTTTGATCAATGCAAATTCTAAGTTGTGGCAGGATCCCTGCTTTAAGTGTATTTGGAATGCAAGTGAGCTCTTTGAGCTGTTCCTTTTTTGAGGAACTGCTATCTTTCCCATAACTGCCCCCATCCATCCCATGCAGAACAATATTCAGCACTTAAAATCTGGAGATCCCCTGCTCCTCATAGAGGTGCTGATGAGACAGACAAGCCTTGGGAGTCTGAGTCCCATGTTCCTGTGTGTGGTCTTTCCTTATCAGGTCTTGTAGTTAGTTGGCCTTTGCTGTGACCCCTGAAATTACCAGTGAGATTTGTCTTCTTAATCCCACCACTTTCAAGCAGCCAGCCAGCTTCTTGTGTACCAGTTGTAGTACTTGGCATGTTGGGTACCATGCTCACCTTAGCAGTACAAGCAAACACACTCCTGCAGTTCTTTGGAATCACTGGAATCTCACAGTGTGTGGGAGCACAGGCCAGGATTTGTGGAGCAGTTTGGCTGCCTGAAGGGCTAGGAAGGCAGAGAGCCTTTGAAGGTCTAATTTCCTGAGCACTGCAGAGCAAAGGAAAACACTCTACTTTTAGTGACAGTGTCTCCACACACACAGAGCTTGTTGAGGGTGCCCTGGTGCCTGTGTCACGCTGCCATAAAGCACTTCTGCCAGTGGTGTTTTGTGTGACCTGTCCTTGCGCAACAGGATGGTGGGTGCTGGCCAGCAGGGATATCTGCTCGCTGCTTCTGGCCACACAATCTTTGCCCCTGCTGAGTCACACCAAGTAAACCCAACCGGCCTGATGCCAGCGTCTCTTTGTCCTTTGCTGCTGCTGTGCCACTTGATGATCAGCTCATGGCTGGAAGGGGAGGGGAGCATGGTGCCCGCTCAGGTAGAGGCAGGGCAGCTGTGCCAGGGCTTGCCACGGAGGAAGCACGTGGCTTTACAACCTGGCTATCACCAGGAGCAGGGCAAAGGTGGAATCGTGGCGAGTGCCTACAGGGAAGTGGCTACTGCGGGGCTGCTGCATCTGAGCTGTCAGTTCTGATCAGGAGACCTGCCATGCGTCAAGCACAGCTGTTATCAACACTTTTTTATCCAGATCAGCCCATCGGCTGCTCGAGAGGCTGCAGGTTAGGTGAGGAAGGAAGCGAACATCCTGCTGTGTGATTCATGGGACAGGCTGGAAGCCCCACCCGAGACCAGTGTTCCTTGTGCAGTACCTGCAAAGAGGCAGCTCCTGCCCCACAGTCTGCCTACCTCTTACCTGTTCCCAAAGCAGGAACTTATCTTTTTAACACAAACTTAAGCTTGGTTACATTCAAATCCTCCCCTATTTTCTATGCAACTTGCAACTGGGGTCCTGTTGAGGTGAAGCAGACTGCTAGTTGTTGGGTAGAAAAGGGAGGATGAGTGCTGCCAAGGGCAGGAGGATTCTGTGTCAGGATGCTTTGCCCTGTGCTATAGAGGATGAAATGAACAGCTGTGGGTGCCCATAGACTGAGCTGTCAGCCAAGTCCTGGGAGGTTATAGAGAAGGGATCTGGGATTCCAAGGCTACAGGGTGCATGGGTGCGGTGTCACTGTGGTGAAGCCAGTCTTGTGCCAAAGTCATGGGTGAGCACAAAGGGCAGGAGGAAGGTGGTGTGTGAAAGCAGAGGATGGCAGCAGTGCCTAAGGATGCTTCTGCTGGGTGCAGTAATTGTAATGAAGTGTGATGTTAGTCAGGTTGTGCCTGTGAATGAACTGGGGTTGGAGTGGGATGGAGTGGGGCTGTGGAGCTGACACTCTAGAGAGCAAAACTGTGTCCAGGCTTAGTGGGTGGTTAGAGGTGACTGCCTTTCAAAGCTTCAGATCTAAGTTGTGGTTTGTGAGGGCTGTGGGTAAGACAGTGACAAAGCAACCTCATTAAAAGGGATCTTGGCAGGCAGGGAGGATAGTCTGTGTAAGTCCAGGACACTTACTCCTTGGGATACACTGAGACAAACTGCCAGAGTAGTTTTGATTTACTGGGATGAAGGGTGTATGGATGTTAGTTGGGGGAGGAAGACCAGAGGGTTATTAAGTTTTCGAGGGGACAGGGATGTTCTTTGTGTGAGAAACACAGCAGCTGAGGGCATGCAGGCTGGGAAAACGCTAGCAAAGAGCCCCAGCCTTGGCTGCATTCCTCAAGGCCTCTTTCACATCGCCGTTGTGGCATTCTGCCACCTGGCTGTGACCCTAAAGCTGCCTGAAGGACCGAATAAAGGTGAACTGGCAGGGCCCGGCCTGGTGGGAAGTGGGAATGCAAATGTACTGACCTCTCTTGGTGGGCAAACTGGAGCTGCTCAGGGGTGCTGGTTGCATAGAGGCAGCTGGGTTCTGGTCTGTGCCCACAAGTGGGCACTGTGCTCTGGCTAAACTGCTCTTGCAGCCTTATTCTGCTCTGGCTGCATCTCGCATCTCTGGGTCTTAGAGGATAACAAAGCAGGGCTCTTTCGGGCTATCTAGGATGTTGAGGAGATGAGTTCTCTTGCTCTGTTATGGACAAAGACCTGTGTACCTCCTGGGAGCTGAGGAGGAAATGCAATGTCCTGAAAATACCTGGGTTAGGTAATGTAATGGTTCCCCAGGCTTTAAATTCCATTGCAGGAGCACATCTGCCATTAGTTATCAGGGCTTATGGAGGATCAATGTTAGATTACCAGGGATGTCTGACTGCTATTCAAACTGAAGCTGCTGCATTCTGTCCAGGCAGAGCTCCAACTCTTGCTGCATGGTAAGGGAGAGCCTGAAAACAGGTTCAGAATGCTGTGACTCACATGATGAACTGTGGTGCAATATGAAGGCTCTAAAGCCACTTAATACATTGCTTGTAGATAGCAGAGAGGCTTGGGTAGGCCCTTAAGAAAGGGAAACAGGATGGGTAACAGAAATATAGACCTTAAGCTTTCTTGTCACCACTGTTCCTGCTTACACAAGTGGCTTTCTGGATAAAGCAGCTGTTGGAGAGGAGTTTTGGCTTTCTAGCCAATAACAGTGCTTTATAGAAGTTGTAAGGATGTAATTACAGTATAAATAAGGAAAATTTGTTGTAAAAACAGCATCTAAGACAAAGGGGTGGTGGGGAAAGTCACTTATCTGTAAAAGCACAGGGCCTTGGGCAGTGCTTTGTCACACGAGGAAGATGAAGATCGTAGTCTAGAGAGCTACTCTGTGAGCATTCAAGAAATTATCTGTAGGAATAGTTCCAGTGGAAAGGTGTCACTTCCTGTCCTTGACTGAGGTTAGAGCTCTTGTTGAGAGAGAAATTGCAGTCTCTTTTGGGGTACATCTAAGTATTTTAGTCTGCTGAAATCCACAGACTACAAACAAGTGAGGCCAGACTTGTGTTGATATCTGCATTGTTATCCTTTCCCCGTAACTAGCAAAGCTTAGATGTGAAGGGTTGACAAAGCAGCTTGTGCAGCTCTCCTGAACCAACAGCTGCTGGATCAGTATATGGAACAGGCAGAGGACTAATCCCTGGAGGTATAAACTGGCTTTAGTATGCTCAGGAACAGAGTAGCACTGTTAACAGTGTGGATTCCCTCACTGAAGCTCTCAATCCTTCGAAAAGAAACAATTTCACAGTAACTCTTTGCTAACTGTTTTGCTCCTAACCACTGGTACCAACATGAAGGCACAGCTGACTTGGCTGTGTATAGCACTCAATTTAGACCTGAACATCAGAAAAGCACAGGCTAAGCATTAGAGAAGACTTGACTTCAGAATTCAGTAGGGTTTATTCTACAAATCTTAGATCAATGCCAATGATACAAGTTTTATGAATTCTCATTAAAAATACAAGTCAGTATAAAGATTCCAATAGTAATATAATGCACGATGATTCCATTTCAAAACTGAAGGAATGAATCTGGGTTTTGGACCATGCTACAGGAAAGGGAAACACAATGTAGAAGATTTTTAGTTTACCTCCCTTACTTTAGGAGGGGCCCGTGCCTTATTGCCACAATACCTGAAAAAGCAGTATGAAGTGCATAGCAGCCTTGCCTGCTTGTCTAGGCAAAACTGTTGAGTTCAGTATCATAGTCCTCCCCCTCTCCTCAGTTCTGTTCATTAAGATACATTTTGATAGCCTGATACCGCTATAATAACTTAAAGCTATTGCAACACCATCCCCTGTAATGATTATAGTCCTTTGAACCTTAAAATGCTCTTGTGATGTACCAAAACTTTTCCACTGTTTTGCTTGGTCTTTCCAGAAACACTAAATACTGATTGAAATCAAAGGCGACTTAGTTCCATGTTCAAAACTCTCCCGTCTATGGTATTTATTATTTTTTTTCAAATGAAGTCTCAGTGCAGTCCAATACTCAAATGTGTTGTTTGTAGCTTCAGGCACAGTTACAATATGAGACATTTTTCTTGAACCTAGCCCTCTGATCTGATGAAAGGTGTTACAGCTTTCACTAAACAGTTGAAATCTGGCCACATTGCTAGACTGAATGCTTTGGAGTGAGGAAGAACAAAACCATCCTTTCTTTCTGGAGGCTGCCTGCACTTAACAAGAGCATTAGACTTAAGAAAGCCATACCCTAAGCCTAAATTTTAGAGGAAGTTTACCCCAAGAGGTAACTCTTGACAAGATGTGCACCTCATCCCCCAACTGTACATACATCTGTTTATTCCCAGTGACATTTTCACCCTGCCAAACATAACTGGCATCTCTCTCTCGCTGAACCCAGCCATTTCTGGTAGCAGAACCACATTAACATCACAGAGCAGGTATCATGCATCCATCTGCAGAAGCAGACAGGGAAACTAGGCTTAACAATAGGCATACGTTTCCAAACAGAATTTTGGTGCAGACAGTGACATGTAACCAAAACTCAGCTTTTACCAAAAGATTAGCATAACACAACCCCCCCCCCCCTCTGCCAAAACACTGGGTAAAGAGAAAACAAAACAAAAAAGCTGCTGACTTCCACGCATCAGTTAAAGGAAAAAAAACAAAACCCAAAATAACTCCCTGTTGCATAAATGGAGCAGCAGCACAAAACAAGCACAGGCTTGGCTATGCAGATACATCTTCTCTCCTGTAGGGGTTTGCAAGAGTTCTCCACCCAACATCGTGCTCTGTCCTGTTTTAGCATCGCAGCAGTGGTGGCAAAGTCCAGCCCGAAGCCATGGCGCAGGCTAAAGGGCACACTGAATGCTGCTGTGCTTGCTGTGAGTACACACTGTCAGCTTTGAGTTGTCTCTGTAGTAAATGTACTCTAACAGTCATGTTTAGTCAGAAGTAAAAAAAAAAAAAAAAAAGGTTCAGTATCCCATTCTGGGCTTTAGTACAGTTAAGGTGACAACAAAATAGAAGAATGTCATTTAACTGCATATATTATAGAAAACAGGTTTACTTTGCATTTAAAGTCACATTTAATACAAGACAAGTTGGTCTGAAACTGAACTGATTCTGTTGGGAACAAAGTATGGCACAGATTCCCAATAGCTATGGACACTGTGTAAATAACTTCCCCCCCCCCTTCTCTTTGTAGTGATTATCAATTCGCCAAAAATAGTCTTAACAGTCAAAAGGGAAGAATAGAGGAAAGCAGATTTAAGAGAAATAAAAGCAGAAGTGTCTAAGAATTGAAAATAAATTACTTTTGTAAGAAACTTTCACTTCATGTTTTAAAAATGCATTCTCTCCTCAGAACAAATGCCTCCCCCTAATTAAAGGGGGAGGAAAAAACAGGAAAAAAGGGGAAAAAAAGGAATTGCAGTAGCAGACACTTGCACTCAAAGGAGAACATGCAAAACTGATGGCTGAAAAAATTCTGCATAAAAATCCAAGACCTGAGGCAAGTATTTGCCCCTCCCCCCCAGCTCCCCTGTGGTTTTAGGGAACCCAGACCATCGTTAGCTTTGAGTGCAGTGTCTCTTGCTTCCAATTGGTGGGGGTGACACATAGCAGAAGCTTGTCTCCTGACAGCTGTGCTCTCTCAGGTGTCTGAAGCAGGAACAGTCTCAGCTTCATTTTAAAATACCAGCGTGAAACTGCTGCAGGAAAGTATACAACCAGAATTCAAGAAAAGGTCAAAATCCAGTGAAGAAAAAAAAAGCAAACCAAAATGTTTTGAGCTCTACCCTGTGCCATACATTTCTTTAAAAAAATTAAGACAGAAACCCAGATTTTATTAATACACCCTCTTTAAATTGTTTATTCTGAAAGCAGCTCTTAATGCAAATCAAAAGCAGTTCCTGAGTAACTGCAGTAAACAGTGTCTTTTAAATAGTTTTGCGCCTCAGCTCTTCTGTTTTGGTTCTTCCTTGGTTTTTCTCCCTAGTTTTCAAGTTTAATCTCAGTTTTGTTTTTGTGGTTTTTTTTTTTTTTCCTTTTATTCTTTTTCAAAAAAATGTGCAAGTTCAGTTAGCATCACTTCCAGAAAAGTCCACAGCTTTGCAGGTCTTCCTGCAAACAACTCTAAGATCTGCAGGTATGCTAGGTTGCACTCCTATCCCTATTGCAGATTTTGCTCTCAAACCTGTACAGCATGCACCTTCACGTCTTCTTCAGCATACGCCGCGACTGCCACGTGTGGAACTTATTGTAGGCTGTCTGCAGCATCTCTTCTATATGACTTATCAACTGAAACAATAAGAGGGCAGGAGGAAAAAAAGAGGTCTCAGCTACTGGAAAAGTTCCCCTCCTGTCCCCTCAATCAGTTGGATCCTTTTTATTCACTTTGCAGAATCATCAGGGGTTGGAAGGGACCTCAAGGATCATCTAGGTTCAACCCTCCTGCTATAGGCAGGGACACTTTCCACTGGGTCAGGTTGCCCAGAGCCACATCCAGCCTGGCCTTAAATGTCCAGGGATTGGTGTTCCACCACCTTTTTGGGCACCCTGTTCCAGTGTATCACCACCCTTATGGTGAAGAACAATTTCCTAACACGTAAACTAAATCTGCTCTCCTCTAGCTTGGATCCATTTCCCCTAGTCCTATCACTACCCAATATCCCAAAAAGTCCCTCACCAGCCCCCTTTAGATATTGGAAAGCCAAAATAAGGTCTTCTCAGAGCCTTCTCTTCCCTCCCTGTCCCCTCCATCAGTTGGATTCCATTTATTCACTTCCTCTCCATCAGCTGGATCTCTTTTACTCAGAGTAACCTCACTGAGAGTATGCCTGACTTCAAGTCCCTTTCTCCATCTACTGCAAAGTACCTTTAGAGGGAGAAATTCGCAGAGCTACTAGGCTGAGAAGGTCACATTTAACTGTGCTCTCTGTTCCAGTATTTAGTCTGTCACCATTGCAAGTCTGATGTGCTGGGAGACAGTTTTGAAGCTGCTAGGTTCCACTTCCTGGTGTAACTGAAAAACGGAACAGGACCTGCCTGTTTTGTCATCTCCAGAGGTCATTTAAAAATTGTGGTTCTTGACAGCTTCTGCTATTACTCAGGAAGTTGAGGCAACTTAAGGGAGAGGAGACATAGCTAACTGGGTACTCAATCCCTCTCCCCACATCCTAGCTAACAGATTGCCCTCAGATAAGAAGTAACAAAGCTAACATTCTCCAATAATTATGATTCAAAATTATTAATATGCACCCATGTAATTTAAAGAGTGTTTGTCTCCTTACATTTGTGCTTAAATACTGTTTCTGAAGCTTTTCTTGGAATGGGCAGAGCTTTGTAACCTGAAATCTTTCCAAGTTGCTCCTCATTTTCACAACCTGAGAGAGAAAGAGAAACCAGCATTATAATCACCTGCACAGAAGCTTCATCTCCTTTACAAAACCTGTTCTCCCACAAACACTTTGTAACTAATTTTGGGGGGTACTCAGTCTCTAACAGCTCTTGAGTGTGTATTTCTGAGACACAAGTGCAGGATGACTGAATGTGTAGTGTGCCACTGTCACCATTATTATGTTGTCAGGGAGCACTACAGGTAAAATGCTCCCTAAAATATCCTTCTTTTTTTTTTTCCTTCAAGCAGAGGCTTTTCAGGCCACATTTGCAGCAGAAAACGTAACGTTATTTGAACACACTTCTTAATCTTTGTGATCCATGTGAGGTCAAAAGAAAGAATGGCAACAGAAAGTCAGGATCACATAGCTGGTTGTAGACAGACATCTGTTCTTGGGAGCATCTTTGTTCTAGAAAGCAGTTCTGAGCCTATGACCTGAGCAATTTTTGCAATGGATAGGAGAGTAAGGCAAACTTTCCTGTGACTGCAGAGGTTACATCTTAGTGTAGGGGAAGGGGAGCTGTGTTTTAAACTGGCAATAAGAAATTGACAGGTGCAATAGAGCTGGCATAGAGCTGGTCAGCTCTGTTTTGACACTGGCTGCAGCAACTGCTCCTGAGGGTGGCTAACAGATATGGAGCGAACCACGATGATTTCAAACAGCACCACCAGCAGAACTGCTGAAAACAGTTTTACATTGCTTTGTGACCTTTAGTTCTAGGGACAGGTGCTGCACTGATGTACAGCATGTATCTTAGTTCTGAACTTAGAATCATAGAATGCTTTAGGTTGGAAGGAACCTCAAGGATGATCTAGTTCCAACCCCCTGCCATAGGCAGGGACACCTCCCACTAGAACAGGTTGTTCAACTTCAAGCTGACAGTCACTCTAAACCATGACCTGGCCACATCACAATCAGGGCCACAGCAGGAAAGCTCTGCCCCTACCTTTTCTTCTAGGAATGGCGTATTAACAGGAAAGCAGGACCAGAAGTGTCGTAGCAGCTCCCCTACTGCCACATACAAGTGTTTTAGTTCAGACTGAATGTCATTTGGCACCATCTCTGCAACAGGAAAGAGATTTTTGTCATGTCACTCAAAACTAACACATGAAAAATGAGAACATCAGGCTAGTGAAGGAGTTCAATATATACTTCTACTAGAATCACAGAAAGGTTGGCTGGGAAGGAGCACTGAGGTATCTCACAAGCTGAAAGGAGGACTATCAGCTATGCCAGATCAAGTCAGACACTGTGGCTATATAATTGGAACCTTGTATATTATACAGGGAGAGCTGTGCTGGGCAAAGAATGAACACCAAACTTATTCCAGAATCAGAAGCAGTGTACTTGAGTAGCTCTAATAGTGTGGCAGCACTGCTGATGGGACCAGCACCTTGTTCTTTTACAGCACAATACTAAATACTCTGTTCTGGATGCTGTAAGGTTTCCCCCCTCGGTTTTGTTGCCAATGAGAATATGGTCACAGCACATGGAGGATGAAAAATCCACGCAGGAACAAGGAACTGTATCCCAGATACTCAAGAAAGCATAACAGGGTTCAAAACAGGGAAGGAACCAGTCATAAAAAAAAAGGCAAAAAGCACCAGCAGTCAGTGAGGATGACAGGAGCATGGTGAGCTGAACAGTGAATAGAGATCTCTAGGACAGGGCTGTTTAAAGCAACAAAACAACCCAACAACCCCTCCCTCAGAAAACCCCATGTGGTGGTCATGGTGGTAGTGTAGTGTAGCAATCACTGTCTCAACCAGGATGGGCAGGAAAACCTCACTACTTTCCTTCCACTGCCATAAAGAACACACACTTGGCTTTTTCAGCTCTCTGCATCAGTTTCTGCTGCTCTTCAGACCAAGTAACAGAAGTTAAACTATAGAAGACTGCTAAAAAACCCTACCTTGTGAGAACAGGGGCTCACTGCTGTGAGACTAGAGAATGGAACTCAAACTGGCAGGAGTGTGACAGGAGGGAAAGAGGTGGTCGAATGGAGATGTGAGAAGGGAGGGGTTTCTATTTTGCCCTTGAAGCCTACAATTAAGTCATCCTTTTTCACAGCACATTGTGGATCTTAAATGCAGACTGCAAAAAACCCTAATT
>VWYK01048607.1:8134-26390 GCA_013399775.1 Semnornis frantzii
GGGTTGTTGTGGGGAGGAGGATGCTGAGGGGAGACCTCCTTGCTCTCTACAGCTCCCTGGAAGGAGGCTGAAGCCAGGTGGGGTTGGGCTCTTCTCACATGCCACAGGCGACAGGAGAGGAAATGGCCTCAGGTTGTGCCAGGGGACCTTCAGGTTGGATATCAGGAAAAATTTCTTCTCAGAAACGGTTCTTGGGCACTGGCACAGGCTGCCCATGGAGGTGGTGGAGCCCCATCCCTGGAGGTGGATGTGGTTGCTGAGGGATGTGGTCTGGTGGCAGTATCTTAGCAGTAGTGGTGAGACTGTGAGCTCTAGGCAAGGCTTTGGACTTGCTGATCTCAGCAGTCTCTTCCAGCCTCAATTCTGTGTTTCCTTGACTCTAATTTCTCCATGTTTTTAAGGTCCATGTACTCTGATGGCTCTGGGAATGGCTTTGGGCAGATTTCCCTTGGAGCTAACATTTGAGTGTCTCTTTTAAATAAAGATCTTTTTAGTTTGTTGTTCTTTTGTTTTGTTGTTTTTTTTTCACCCCCCACAAATTAAATTGAGGACTGAACAAATTGCTTTTGTTGATCCTAACAGGTTAGTTCCCATCCTCAGCCTTAGCACAGTCCCAGCACTGACGAGAAAGTTGCAGGAGAAGCAAAGAGAAGTGATTAGGGATGCTTGGAGGGAAAACAGACTGTTAGCACTTCTCAGTCTGTGCAACCTCTTCTGCACTGCTGCATTTTCATCATCTTCTTCTTTCCTTTATTGGCTGCAACAGCACTGAAATAATTTATCTCTACAGGTTATTGATATGCCAGAGCACAACCCTGGAGATATGGGTGGCACCATGAGACTGGGGAAGAGGAGGACTGTGTTCAAAACACAGGATTCTGTGCTAAGTAAGTTACAGTTCTGCTCTCCTGCAGAGATAGGAACTCTGGAACCTGGCAAAGCAAAAACCATAGAATGGAGGAGGGTCCGAAGGGACCTGGGCAAGATGAGCCCAGCTCAGCCTCATGAGCTTCAACAAGAGCAAGTGCAGAGTCCTGCACCTGGGCTGCAACAGTCCCCACTGTCACTCTAGGCTGGGTGATGAGGTGGTAGAGAGAGCCCTGTGGAAAAAGGACTTGGGGTGCTGGTGGCTGAGGTGCTGGGCAGGAGGCAGCAGTGGGCACTGCCAGCCAGAAGGCCAAGGGCAGCCTGGGCTGCATCCAGAGCAGTATGTGCAGAGATGGAGAGAGGGGATCCTGCCCCTCTGCTCTGCTGTGGGGAGACCTCACCTGCAGGGCTGGGGCCAGCTCTGGAGCCCTCAGCACAAGGACATGGAGCTGATGGAGAGGGTCCAGAGAAGGCTACAAAGATGATCAGGGGCTGGAGCAGCTCTGCTATGGGGCTAGGCTGAGGGAGCTGGGGGTGTGCAGCCTGCAGAAGAGAAGCCTCCAGGCAGACCTCAGAGCAGCCTGCCAGGAGCTGAAAGGGCTGCAAGCAGGCTGCAGAGGGACTGTTTGCAAAGGCCTGCAGGGACAGGACGAGGGCAATGGTTTGAAATGAGAGCAGAGCAGCTTGAGATTGGCTGTGAGGAACAAGTTCTGCACCAAGAGGCTGCTGCAACACTGCAACAGGTTGCCCAGGGAGGTGGCTGAGGCCCCATGCCTGGAGCTGTTGAAGGTGAGGCTGGGCAAGTCTGTGAGCAACCTGCTGTAGTGGAGGATGTCCCTGCTGAGTGGAGGGGGCTGGGCTGGATGCCCTTTGGAGCTCCCTTCCAACCCAACCCACTCTGTGACTCTGTGAGTCCCTCGGAACAGGAAGCTGGAGTGAGATGGATTTCTGTCCTGTTGTGCTTGACAAATGAATTGTTCTGAGCTTTAAATGACAAGGCACAGTTGTACCAAGGATGAAAGTCACACATCAGCACTGATTTATTTTCCTTTGTCTGTCCAGGGAAGCTTTATGGTGATGAAATGTTTGTGGAGGAGCGCCACAGGCACCGGTATGAGGTAAGCACTGCTGCTGTGCTTTGTGTTCCACTTGCTAGGAAGGATTCTCCTCAAAGCCAGGATGAGACTTCTTACCTAAACATAACTCAGAATTGAGTCAGAGTTGGACAGGATAACTTAGATCAACAGGAACCTCTGTTACACCTAGAGCAGGTCACACAGGAGTGCATCCAGGTGGGTTTTGAATGTCTCCACAACCCCCCTGGGCTCTCTCAGCTCCCTGTTAGCAGCTGAGCCAACTTCCAAGTGAGATCAGGCTGCTCAGGATTTTGTCCCCTCTAGTCACGAATCTCTTTGAAGAGGGAGATTGCACAGCATCTTCTGACACTGTGTCCCAATGCTTAACCACTTTATTGTGAACTCTTTTATTCCTTGTGTGCAGTCACAGAATGCACTCTGACACAGGCTGCCCAGGGAGGCTGTGGCTGCCTCCTTGCTGGGGGTGTTGCAGGCCAGGCTGGGTGAGGCCTTGAACAGCTGAGTCTAGCTGAGAGATGTCCCTGGGCATGGTGGGGAGGTTGGAGCAGATGAACTCTGAGGTCCCTTCCAGTGAGAGCCATTCTAGGATCCTGTGAATGTTGTTTCCTTCAGAAGCTGAGGGGGGAAAGGAATGGCAGTCAAGGTGCTCAGAGTTTGGAATATTAACTCAGCACTGAGGACACCACCGAGGCAGCAAAGCAGCTCAGTGCAGAGCTGCTGAGTCTGGAGGAGCTGCAGCACAGCTTGTGTCATAAGCACTGAGCTGCAGGGTACAAAGAGCTGCTCAGGCTTGGTCCTTACTGCAGTGGAAAAGGAGGAGTAGAACCTGCTCAGAACTAGGAGGACAGCAAGCAGGAGGGACCCTGCCTTTAACCTTTGGAGTGCTGGGTAGGAAGCTCTAAAAGCACTGCTTCACCTTTAGCAAGCCTGGCTGCTGGTACAGGTTTACAGCAGAGAGCTGGGAAAACAAGAAAGCAGCATTCCCAGCTCCTGTCTCTTGCCATTCCTGCACACCTCCTGAAGCCACTGCCATTAGTCACTGCTGCCTGGTGAGCCCACAGAGAAGTGGCACTGCAATGATTGTTGTTTGCAATATTTCAGGTGAACCCAGAACTGACTCAGAGCTTTGAAGAGAAAGGTTTGAAGTTTGTTGGCCACGATACGGAAGGGAACAGAATGGAAATTATAGAGCTGGAGAGTGAGTGTCTGACCTGTCTGGAGCTCCTTCTGCAGCTGCTGAGGCCGTGGGGAGGTTGTTACAGGGCAGGAAGGCAGTGCTGAACTGTCCTGGCACCCAAGGGTGTGCTGGGGGTACTGCTGACCCACAGGGTCACAGAATGCACAGAGTTGGGAGGGATCCTCACAGCTCTTCCTGTCCCTGTAGGAAGCAGGGACACCTCCAGCTGCCCAGGGACACAACCAGGCTGAGCTTGGATGTCTGCAGGGCAAGGACCTCAAGCACATCCCTGGGCAGCCTGTGCCAGGATTTCACCACCCTCACTGTGCAGAACTTCCTCCTGATGCCCAACCTAACTCTGCCCTGATCCAGTTCCAAATCATTGCCCCCAACCTGTCCCCACAGGCCCTTCTGAACAGTCCCTGCCCAGCCTGCCTGTAGGCCTCTTCAGATGATTCCACCTGTGTATGACAATGGCAGAAGATTCAGAGGGTGTTAGGAGAAGTCTGAAGGCTCCCCAAGGGCTGGGTGTACATGAGGCACAGACACATTCCTCTTCCCAAAGGTCATCATGTTAGCTCACTGGGACTTTACAACAGGATGCCCATGAGCCAGCAATGTGCCCTTGTGGCCAGGAAGGCCAAGGGCATCCTGGGCTGGGTTAGAAGGGCTGTGGTGAGTAGGTTTCAGAGAGGTTCTCCTGCCCCTCTCCTCTGCCCTGCTGAGGCCACAGCTGGAATCTCGTGTCCAGTTCCAGACCCGCAGGTCAAGAAGGAGCTCAGGGAAGGTAGAGAGTCCAGGCCAGAGGCACAGAGCTGCTGCAGGCAGTGAACATCTCCTGTGAGGCCAGGCTGAGGGAGCTGGGGCTGGCAGCTGGCAGCAGAGGAGCCTGAGGGTTACCCTCAGTGCTGTGCTAAAGATGTGCAGGGCAGTGTTGGGAGGATGCAGCCAGGCTGTGCTCAGGGGTGGCCAAGGGCAGCACAAGGGGCACTGGGGGCAAGCTGGAGCAGAGGAGGTGCCAGGGGAACAGGAGGGGAAGCTTTTTGCCTGTGAGGGTGTCAGAGGCCTGGAGCAGGCTGCCCAGAGAGGCTGTGGAGTCTCCTTTTCTGCAGACATTGCAAGCCTTGTAGCCTTTGCCCCTTGTGCTGTCACTTTGGTACCACTGAGAAGAGCTCCTGGATGCCTGTGAAGTCTTCACTAAACTTCATTTCCTATCAGTTGTTCCACTCTCTTCTTCCTGCCTTTTGTAATCTGCTTTGCCATCTCTCCTGTAGATCATCCATACTTTGTGGGGGTTCAGTTCCATCCAGAGTTCTCCTCCAGACCTATGAAGCCTTCACCTCCCTACCTGGGGCTGCTGCTGGCAGCCACGGGGACACTCAGTGCTTACCTGCAGCGTGGCTGTAAGCTTTCTCCCAGGTAAAGTTCCTCACTCCCTTGCCTGCACTGTGACAGACACATTTCTGGAGGGACTACCCCATCCTGCAACTCTGAAGTGTAGAAAGGAAAAATCATAGAGTCATAGGATGGGTTGGGTTGGAAGGGAGCTCCAAAGGGCATCCAGCCCAGCCCCCTGCACTCAGCAGGGACATCCTCCACTACAGCAGGTTGCTCACAGCCTTGCCCAGCCTCACCTTCAACAGCTCCAGGCATGAGGCCTCAGCTTCCTCCCTGGGCAACCTGTTGCAGTGTTGCAGCAGTCTCCTGGTGCAGAACTTGTTCCTCACAGCCAGTCCCAGTCTGCTCTTCTTTAATTTCAAGTTCATGTATTTCAAGTTCATTCATCCAGCTCCAACCTCCTGCCATGGGCAGGGACACCTCCTACCAGCACAGGGTGCTCAAGGACTGATCTAGCCTGGCCTTCAACACCTTCAGGGAGATTGTGGAGCACAGAATCACAGAATGGGCAACCTGTGGCAGTGTCTCACCACCCTCACTGCAAAGAATTTCTTCCCACTCTCCAGTCTCACTCTGCCCTCCTCAAGCTTCAGTCCATTCCCTCTCATCCTGGCACTCCCAGACCTTCTCCAAAGTCCCTTCCCAGCTCTCCTGTACCTCCTTCAGGCACTGGCAGGATGCTCTAAGGTCTCCCCAGAGCCTTCTCTTCTCCAGGCTGAACACCCCCAGCTCTCTCAGCCTGTCCCCACAGGGGAGCTTCTCCAGCCCTCTGAGCATCTCCATGGCCTCCTCTGGACCCTCTCCAGCAGCTCCATGTCCCTCATCTGCTGGGGGGAGCCCAGAGCTGGAGGCAGTGCTACAGGTGAGGTCAGAGCAGAGCAGATTGGAGGGGCAGAATCCTCTCCCTGTGCTGCTGCTCTCCCTGCTCTGGCTGCCGCCAGCACACAGCTGCCTCTGGGCTGCCAGCGACCAGTGCTCGCTCCTGGGCACTTTGGCACCAACTGACACCCCCAAGGCCTTCTCCTCCAGGCTGCTCTCAGCCAGTGCTCACCCAGCCTGGATTTGTGCTTGGGTCTGCCCCCATCCAGCTGCGCAGGACCTTAGACTTGGTCTTGTTGAACTTCATGAGGTTGCCCTGGTGCCACCTCTGAAGCCTTTCAAAGTCATTCTGGCTGGATCCCTTCCCTGCAGCCTGGCAGCCACACCACACAGCTTGGTGCCACTACAAACTTGCTGAGGGTGCCTCGGTGCCACTGCCCATGTCAGTGACAAAGACATTAAAGAGCAGTGGTCCCAGTACCCACCCCCTAGGGACACCTCCTGTCACTGGGCTCCCTTTGGCTGTGAGCCACTGCCCGCAAGTGTCTGAGTGCAGCCATCCAGCCTGTTCCTGATCCAGCTGGTGGCCACCCCTCAGCTCCATGCCGATCCCATTTGTGTCTAGGATGCCCTGCAGGACAGTGCCAAAGGCTTTACACAGGTGCAGGCAGATGCCATCAGTTGACTTCTTCCCTGGGTGAATGCCTTTGAGAAGTTTGTCATTCCCTGGAGAGAAGCTGTGCTGAGTGCTGGGTGGGGATCAGCCCCCAGCTACCTTGCTGGAGCTCTCTGGGTGCTGTTGGGGAAGCAGCTGTGCCCCACAGTGTATGGTATGGCACAGCTCTGGCAGGTGGTTTTAGGCTGTGAGTGCCCCTGGGCAGCCAGGCCCTTTTACAGGGTTCCCTGGAGGCTTTGGGATTAGAGCAGGGCTGTCAGGAGGTGACCCAGCTCTGCAGGCACACTTTGCCCCCTCTTCTGTGCAGTCTTTGGTATTTGTGCTGTGCTGTGGAGTTGAAACCTGTTCTAACAGTGCTGACTTCTTGTTCCCTCTTCCCTGGCTGCTCTCAGAAGGAAGTAAGTAAGCGACCGTGCTGTGGTGTGTGCATGTGGGCATGTGGGCATGCTTGCTCAGGCTGGCAGCAGCACTTTCCTCACTGCACCTGGGGAGTTCTGGGGCAGCTGGGGAAGGGATCAGGTTGAGCATTTCTTGCTGCCCTGCTGTGTCCTGCTCTTTACAATGACTGCAGCAGCAGCAGCAGTGGTGTTGGAGAGTCACAGAAGGGGGTGGGTCGGAAGGGTCCTTAAGCTCATCCAGTGCCAACCCCCTGCCATGGGCAGGGACACCTCCCACCTGCCCAGCCTGCTCAGGGCTTTATCCAACCTGGCCTTCAACATCTCCAGGGAGAGGGCAGCCACAGCCTCCCTGGACAATGTGTTTCAGTGGCTTTCCTACCTCACAGTGAGGAATTCCCTCCCCTCATCCAGCTCAGAGCCATTCCCTCTTGTCCTGTCACAAGCCCTTCTGAAAAATCTCTCTCCAACTTTGCTGTAGGCCCCTTTGGGAGCTGGGAGATTGCTCTCAGGTCTCCCTGGAGCCTTCTCATCTCTAGGATGGGCAACCCCAACTCTCAGCCTTTCTTCATAGGAGAGATGCTCCTGTGTAAGAAAAGAGGTGTCCAGCAGAGAAAGGGCAGAGAGCTGGAGACAAAGCCTTAGTAACATCAGAGCTGTCAGGACATCTCTGTCTTGCAAAGGATTTGGCTCCGTGGTTTGCTGCGGCTCTGGGAGACTTTCCTGGCACTCGGGGGTGGATAGTGAATGAGCTTTGTCTTGGTGCCACTCCTGCCCCACTCTCTAAAGGGGCAGAGAACAGAGGCTGAGATTCAGGCTGCACAGCAGTGCCTAGTGCCAAGCAGCAGTGTAACAGAGCAGTTTGCTTGCAGTGCAGAGCAGAGGTGTCCAGCTCGGGGCTCTGAGCTCCCCTTGGCACCCTGCACAGCAGCAGTGGTGGAGAGCAGCTGGTGAGGCTGGGGCTGGGAGCGCCAGGGGCTGGTGCTGTGCTTGCTGTCTGAGTGGCAGAACGTGGCCAGGGTGGGGAGTGGGAGCTGCCACACAGCTGCTGAGTGGTTCAGGCCCTGCTGGCTGCAGCTTGGAGGTGACTGTGGTGAGTGGGCTGTGAGCAGACAGCAGAGCAGTGGCTGGTACCCAAGGCTTGCACCAGCGCAGGTCTGAGAGCCTTGCCTGAGTTCGTTCATCCTGACCTGCACGCAGCGGTGTGGTGGAGCTGACCAGAACTACTGCTGCCGAGATCACAGAGCCTCAGGGGTTGGGAGGGACCTCCAGAGACCATCCAGCCCAGCCTCCTGCCAGAGCAGCAGCACTTCCTTCTTCTGGGCACTTCGCAAACTGCATGCCAGTTTGTTTTGTGAGACGTGGGCCGCTCGGCAGACAGCAGAAGGGGCTCAGGAAACACTGTGGGAAACTCAGGCACATGGCAGCAGCAGGCTGGAGAATGAGGGTGCAGGAGCGGAGCAAACAGCAAAGGAGCAGATCAAAGAGACCTGCATGTCAGGTAGAGTA
Source organism: Semnornis frantzii (assembly GCA_013399775.1). Classification (NCBI taxonomy): domain Eukaryota; kingdom Metazoa; phylum Chordata; class Aves; order Piciformes; family Ramphastidae; genus Semnornis; species Semnornis frantzii. The sequence continues at coordinate 16,073 of VWYK01048607.1, forward strand.
TTGTGTCTTCAGATCTGAAGAGCTTTCAGGAGCATAGCTTTGTACTACTGCAGGTGGAGAGATGGCACAGAGCCTCCCAGTTCATCTCAGCACTTCCTGGCAGTGTAGGTTTAAGGTGGACTCCCTAGTGCAGCTATAAAAGCCTCCAGATCTGTCCCAAACCTTCAGACATTTGACCCTGACATGGACAGACAAAAGCTTCATGGTTAGGAGGTCTGGGTGGAGGTGGAAGCAAGGAAGAGGACAAAGCTCTCAGGTTTGTCACTGTCATACCGGGGGTGGGGTGGCACTGGGAGGCTCTGCTGGCCTGGGAATCCTGCACTTACACCCTGAGGCCTTTGTCCCCTTCCCCACTCACTGTCACTCCCCACCCTTAACCAAACCAGACCAGCTTGCTGCTGCCCTTAGGAACCCTGCTGTTGCCCAAGAGCCTTGTGCCAGCAGTTTGTCCAGGTGCCATCAGATGCCAGTGTGGGTGTGGGGGGAAGGTGAGTGCACAGCCCTGTCCCCCCTGATTTCAGCTTCACCACCACCAGGAATGCTGGAGAGGGACTTCTGACAAGGGCTGGGAGTGCCAGGATGAGGGGCAGTGGCTTTGAGCTGGGAGAGGGGAGAGTGAGGCTGGAGAGTAGGAAGGCATTGTTTAGAGTGAGAGTGGTGAGGCACTGGAACAGGTTGCCAAGAGAGGTTATGGATGCCCACTCCATGGAGGGGTTGAAGGCCAGGTTGGCTCAGCAAACTGGGCTGGTGGGAGGTGTCCATGCCCCTGGCAGGGGCTTGGAACTGAATGATCTTTAAAGTCCCTTCCAACTCAAAGCACTCCACGATTCTGTGGTCTTAGACTCCAAACTTAAGCCCATTCCTGTAGGAAGGTATTCTAAAATACCAGCACTGGGCACAAAGTGAGATTAGTCTTCTGGAAATGGGCTGCATTTGAGGGAAGTGTTGGGCCAGGGCTCTGTATCTGTTGGGTCAGAGGCTTCATCTGGGCAGAGGATTTGAGATCACATCTCTGGTCAAGATCCTTCTGACTGTATATTGCCTTTTGCCAGTGACAGCTACAGTGACCTCAGCGATGACAGCTCTCCAGAAAAAGACTTTCCTAGTGCAGAAAGAAGCTGAAGTGATTGCAGGAGAGCACAGAAATGGATGATGCTGAGGTAAACTGAATTGGTTTTATGCTGCTGCTTTATGCTGCGTCATGACATCGTTCTCTTCTAGACTTAAAAGAGGCATTTTGGTTGTCCCTTTTGCCCCAATGCCCATCTCAGATCTTGTTTTCTTCCTTCCCTGCAGCACTTAATTGTTTTCCTTCTGCTGATTCACTCTCCAATTGTGATACTAAATCTGTTAAGTGTTTGGGGTACAGCTCCAAGGTCTTTGCCAGCCTTAGTGATTCCATGATACTGTGCTGCAGTATGCTGTACAGATACAAGTTGTGTTGTACATGAGGATACAATGAAAATGCAGTTCTAAAAACTCCAGTTTGCAGGCTGGGATCCCTTCAAGTACACCATAGTGAGCTGACTTTTTGATGGCATTAATACTTGCCTGTGATTGCATTGAATGAGTTGGTACAGCAAAAGCAACCCCAGAGAAACACTTGGGTTTGATCTGCAGGGTGACAGAGGCACACACAAGCTGTATAAGATCCTAGGCTGGGTTTGACATGCAGGGTGACAGAGGCACACACAAGCTGTGTAAGATCCTAGGCTGGGTTTGACATGCAGGGTGACAGAGGCACACACAAGCTGTATAAGATCCTAGGCTGGGTTTGACATGCAGGGTGACAGAGGCACACACAAGCTGTATAAGATCCTAGGCTGGGTTTGACATGCAGGGTGACAGAGGCACACACAAGCTGTAGAAGATCCTAGGCTGGGTTTGACATGCAGGGTGACAGAGGCACACACAAGCTGTGTAAGATCCTATATGTGGATACCTCCTCCCTGGAGGCATTCCAGGCCAGGTTGGATGAGGCTAGTGGGAGGTGTCCCTGCCCATGGATGATGCTCAATGTCCCTTCCAGCCTAACCCAAGCTCTGTACCTCTGTGACTGGTGGGTACCAGCCGCATGCCCCAGAGCTGCTCTGGCAAAGATGCAGTAGATAGCTGCAGACACAAGCCTGGAAGCTTTGCCTCATTTCTTTTTGTCTCAGAGTCAATTCTCCTCATGGACCAGAGCTGCACACACATGTAGAGGACTGTGCTCAGCTTTGCCACTTTGCTTTCTGCCCTTTGGCTGGGCGAGAGGCATCTCCTTGTAGGGTTTACTACAGAACTGCTTTGAAGTTAGTCAAGGGCTGGGAGAGAACCTGGCAGGAAGTTTGTTGCAGGAGGACTATTTGTAATCATTAATTTTCTTTCCCTTTATTTTTCTTTCCCCTCTTTTTCTGTTACAGACGGATGGGAACTGGACAGTTTTAGTAGAAGGAAGCAGAAGAGGAAGCTGCCTCTGGTCCTCATGTCCCCTCCTAGAGCGTTGTGAATACTTCCCCTGGCAGCTGCCAGCCCTGTGGCAGGAACTGCTCTGTCTCCGTGTGGCTCCTCTGCCAAACTGGCATCAGTGCTGTGCACCTTTGCTGCTCAGCACGGCTGATCCTGTCCTGTGTTGCAGAGGGATCACAGGTGAAGGTTTAATCATTCACAGCAGCTCCTGGTTGGGAGACAGGCTCCACAGAACTGCAGCCTTGCCTGTTTCACTTGGCCTTGCAATCAGATCCAATGCAGCAGTTCTTGTCAGGGCACTGAAAAGGTTGAGGGAAAGTTGGCCCCTCCAGGAGCCTTCAGGTTTGTGTCCCTCCTAACCCATCTTGTGCAGATTTCATTTAGTTTCATTTTGGTTTGGTTTATTATTTTATTTTGGTTTGGCTTGCTTTTAATTTTGTTTTATTTTATTTTATTTTACTTTATTTTGTTTTACTTTATTTTCTTTATTTTATTTTACTTCTATTTCATTTAATTTCATTTTGCTTTGTTGTGCTTTGTCTTGTTTTGGTTTGTTTTGTTGTACTTTGTCTTGTTTTGGTTTGTTTTGTTGTGCTTTGTCTTGTTTTGGTTTGTTTTTTGTTTCATTTTGTTTCGTCCTTCTTTTAGTTCCTTTGCTGCTCAGTCTATAGCCTGGAGAGATCCCTACTGTATATCCCTCCCTGTGATGCTACTGTCTGCTGCTGGGGGCAGCTCTCTTCGCTTAGCTTCCCTGAGTGGTTTCACTGTGCAAAAGTTGAAGTTGATTTGCTTTGTTGATCCTGAAAGTTGTGATCATCCTGAGCAAAACTGTGCCCTGCAGAAGTGCCAGCACAAGGCAAGTGTCTACTTTGTAAGAGAGAAAGTAAATACACCTGGGTGTTAAAATGCTCTTTGCACTCTTCAATGAAAGCCTATTCTGGGGCAGCTCTGCTATGGGGACAGGCTGAGGGAGCTGGGAGTCTGCAGCCTGCCAGGCACTGAAGGGGCTGCAAGCAAGCTGCAGAGGGACTGTTTGCAAAGGCCTGCAGGGACAGGATGAGGGCAGTGGTTGGAAATGAGAACAGAGCAGCTCGAGATCGACTGTGAGGAACAAGTTCTGCACCAGGAGGCTGCTGCAACACTGCAACAGATTGCCCAGGGAGGGAGCTGAGGCCTCATGCCTGGAGATGTTGAAGGTGAGGCTGGGCAAGTCTGTGAGCAACCTGCTGTAGTGGAGGATGTCCCTGCACATGCCAGGACAGTTGGAATTAGCTGATCTTTGGGGTCTGGCAGCCCATTCTGTGGTTCTACTAGGTAGGAAGCTTACATTTGTGTGAATCTACTAAACCAGGTGAGGATATATTGACCTAACATGTGCCACGAAGCCAAAGGAAATGCCTCTGCTGCCTCAGGGGGAGCTCCACGCTGAGCAGCAGCACCTGGAGTGCTGCCTCTATAGGCTCTGGTTACCTCTGCAGGCTCTGGTTGCCTCTGCTGGCTCTGGTTACCTTTTCTGCTCTTAGCTAGAAGGAATTTTTATTTAGAATATCTTTTCAAACTCTGCTTTTTGGTGTTTTCTAAATGTGAACTGCCTTCCCATGGAGCCCAGAGAGAGCTGTTCTCTGCTGTTCTCTATTCAGCTACAAGGAAGTCATCCTCAGTACATTTGGCTGCTTGCTCTTGAAATTCCTCATGGATTGCAGGAAGGTCTGACCCAGCTGACCTGTTGCTAGAACTATGTGTGTGAAGTTGTCTTTCATCTTGCACCAGCCCTGTGGCTTTAATCTTCACACTTTGATGCTTCTTTGGATGTGAAATGTTCTCTCTTCTTGTACCATCCCAGTTCAGTTGAGTTGCCTTAGTGCACTCCTGCTCAGGTGCTCACATGGATTTGGATCAGAGCCTAGAAAAACAACTTGGCCTGAAGTACAGACAGCTCCATCCTCCTGTGCATGACACTGCTTGTGAAGGGGTTTAATAGAATGTCTTAGTGCAGCTAATCCGGAATCTTGTGTCCAGCTCTGGGCCCCTCCGCTCAAGAAGGAGCTCAGAGAAGTGTGGAGAGAGCCCAGGCCAGAGGCACAGGGCTGCTACAGGCAGTGAACATCTCCCTTCCAGCCACTCTCACAGGCAAAAAGGTTCCACTCCTGTTGCCTGCTCAGCTCCTCTGTGCTGAAAGCAGTGGAAAGCAAGGGTTGGGAGGGACCCCCAGAGAGCATCCAGCCCAGCCCCTGCCAGAGCAGCAGCACCCAGGGCAGGGCACACAGCAACACAGCCAGGGGGGTTGGCAATGTCTGCAGAGAAGGAGACTGCACAGCCTCTCTGGGCAGCCTGCTCCAGGCCTCTGACACCCTCACAGGCAAAAAGCTTCCCTTCTTGTTCCCCTGACACCTCCTCTGCTTCAGCTTGCCCCCAGTGCCCCTTGTGCTGCCCTTGGCCACCCCTGAGCACAGCCTGGCTGTGTCCTCCTGACACTGCCCTGCACATCTTTAGCACAGCACTGAGGGCAGCCCTCAGACTCCTCTGCTGCCAGCTGCCAGCCCCAGCTCCCTCAGCCTGGCCTCACAGGAGATGTTCACTGCCTGCAGCAGCTCTGCTCCTCTGGCCTGGACTCTCTCCAGCCCTTCCCTGAGCTCCTTGACCTGAGGGCCCTAGAACTGGACACAAGATTCCAGCTGTGGCCTCAGCAGTGCAGAGCAGAGGGACAGGAGAACCTCTCTGGTCCTACTCACCACAGCCCTTCTAATTCAGCCTGGGATGCCCTTGGCCTTCTTGGCCACAAGTGCACATTGCTGGCTCTTGGGCATCCTTCCACCCACCAGCACCCCCAGGTCCCTTTCCCCTCTGTTGCTCCCCAACAGCTCAGTCCCTGCACAGTTCCATGGGGTTGTTCTTTCCCAGATGCCAGGCTCTAGCCAAGCAATTCCAAAGTGCTAACCACTTCAGAACCAATCCTGTTTGGAGCCCAGCAGCTGCCTGCTGTCCAGTGTGCTCCCAGTCACTTCCATTGAGTGCAGATTTCCGACCCCCAGTACTGGGCTGACTTCTGTGTAACGTATCTGAGGGGAACGGGACAGGAAGGAAGAATCTCCAAGTGCTGCTCTGCCCCAGATAAATCCACACCAGCCAGCCTCAGCTGCACTGTAATGTTGCTTAACAGTGCAATGAGCTGGAAAATAGATGATTTCCATGCAGCTGAGCCCTCGAGCTGATTCTCACAGCTCAGATGCTGCTTTCTTGCTGTGCAAACAAAGAAATGAGGAGCAGAGATGACTTCTCCTTAGTGCTCCTTATGCCACTGTAATTTTTGACCAGGGAGGACAATGAGATAATCCAAGTGATGCAGCTCACTTCTGTTCTTCTCTAATAGGAAAGATAACGAAGGGCTTTGTTTTGATGGCTTTGTCGCCTGCGGGATAATGAAAGATCCCAGCATGGATTTCATTAGGCTTTGTCTGCTCTCACTGTGGTGCACCCACTCAGGGAGCAGAGCTTCTCCTTCATGGGGATGGGACCAGAGAGTGCAAAGAGCTGAGCACAGGGTGAGAATCTGAGCACCAGAGCTGCTGCTGGGACTTTGGGTCCTAAATAGCTCAAGGGGAAGCGACATCAGAGGTCATCTACTGCAACCCCCTGGCCATGGGCAGGGGCACCATCCACCAGCACAGGGTGCTCAAGGACTCATCCAGCCTGGCCTGGCTGGATCACATTCTGTGATTCTGTAGTCCACAACCTCTCTGGGCAGCCTGTGCCAGTGTCTCACAACCCTCACTGCAAAGAATTTCTTCCTCATCTCCAGTGTCAATCTGCCCTCCTCAAGCTTCAATCCATCCCCTCTCATCCTGGTGCTCCCAGCCCTTCTCCAAAGTCCTTTCCCAGCTCTCCCATACTCCCTTTCAGGCACTGACAGGCTGCTCTAACATCTCCCTGCAGCCATCTCTTCTGCAGGCTGAACACCCCCAGCTCTCCCAGCCTGTCCCCACAGGGGAGCTTCTCCAGCCCTCTGAGCATCTCCATGGCCTCCTCTGGACCCTCTCCAGCAGCTCCATGTCCCTCTTCTGCTGGGGGGAACCCAGAGCTGGAGGCTGTGCTGCAGGTGAGGTCTGAGCAGAGCAGATTGGAGGGGCAGAATCCCCTCCCTGTGCTGCTGCTCTCCCTGCTCTGGCTGCAGCCCAGCAGCCAGGGTCACCCTGACCGTCTGTGGGCAGGTATCAGCCAGGCTGGCAGCTGGCGGCAGAGCAGCAGCAGCGCTGAGGTTGCAGTGCTGGCTGAGCTCAGCAGTCAGAGCTCTGCCTGTGGTGGTGCTCAGAGGCAGCTGCTCGTTAGCAGCGCTGCCCAGAGTGCTGTGAGATGAACACCAGAGAGATGTGCCCATTCATGAGCCTCATTTCCCATGCTCTCCCTGTGCCCAGCTCCCCTTTGTCGAAGCCATGCAAATCCCTCTCATTGCCTCACAAAACCTGACCTCATGCACCTTGGAATTACTTTTTGTTTTCCTTCAGGCATGTTCAGAATTCAGAGTGACAGGAGAGGAGGCAGAGGGGGCAGGGCAGCCCTGTGCCGAGACACCTAAGGTGAATGAGTGAGGATCACTTTGCTCATTCAGAGGTCGTTGGACGCCACCCTGCAGTATCCCCAGCCCCAGTGCATGTCAGCTGCTGAGATCCAGCAGCACCTGTGCCGTCCTGACTTTGCTTTTTCTGCCTTATGGCAGAAAACATCTGCTCTGGCACCTGAACTTTGCACAGCCCATAGGCTGGAGGCAGATGATTGGAGTGCTGCAGGGCAGCAAGGTCTGCTTGGGGCACCTATGAGCCCTTGTGACCAAGAGAGCCAAGGGCATCCTGGCTGCACCAAGTGTGGCCAGCAGGGCTAGGGAGGTTCTCCTGCCTTCTGAGACCACTTCTGGAGTCCTGTGTTCAGTGTGGGACTCCCCAGCTCAAGAGAGGCAGAGACCTGCTGCAGAGAGTCCAGCAGAGGCTGTGAGGGGACACATGTGCTCTGAGGAAAGGCTGAGACCCCTGGGGCTGTTCAATCTGCAGAGGAGAAGGCTGAGAGGGATCTGAGCAATGTCTGCAAATATCTGAGGGATGGGTGTCAGGATGCAGGTGCCAGGCTCTCTGGTGGTGCCCAGTGACAAGACAAGGCACAACAGGTACAGGCTGGAACCCAGGAGGTGCCAGCTGAACAGGAGGAGACACTGCTGTGTGGTGAGGGTGTCAGAGGCCTGGAGCAGGCTGCCCAGAGAGGCTGTGCAGTCTCCTTCTCTGCAGACATTGCAAAGCCCCCTGGCTGTGTTGCTGTGTGCCCTGCCCTGGGTGCTGCTGCTCTGGCAGGGGGCTGGGCTGGATGCTCTCTGGAGCTCACTTCCAGCCCCTAATGTTCTGTGATTCCTGCTGGAGTAGCTGTGATGATCTCTAAGGTGCTTGTCCCCCCACCTGCAGGGAACAGGAGATTCCTCCAGCTACCTTAGGTCACAGCAAGCTCTGGCAGGTTAAACTGCCTTCTAGTGACTGTTAAAATCAACCAGCAGGGCTGCTTGAGGAGCACTCCACCAGTGGGTCTCTCTTATTCAGGTGGAGATGTGTTCACCTCCAACAGGAAAAGGATAACAGAGGCCAGCCCTGTCTGCAGAGCACATCTGGCCCAAGCTGGATTAGCCTCTGAAGCCCCAGCTCAAGGAAGGGAGCAGAAAGGTTGCAGAGGTCAAAATTCTCAGAGGAGCCATGGAAATGAAAGCCAGCCCAAGCCCAAAGCCAGGGCTGGTGGGTAAGAAAATGCTCAGCTTTATTTCTCCCCCCCGTGGCCTGGAAGGGTGATCAGGACACATGGGAGCCTGCTCTGACAGCTGCTCCCCAGCTCATTGAGACTTAACCAGGTTAGGAGAGGATCCTCAGGGGCATGCTGGCGGCAGAGCTATCGATGCCTCTGCTACTGGCTGGGTGATGCCTACTTACCTCTTGTGCTGAGAGCCAGGAATGCTCAGCACAGCTGCCAGGAGAGCCAGAGGGCTGTTAACAATGCATCCATTTTAGCTTGCTCTCTTTTTAGCGGGTGTGACTAGAACCTGGCTCCCAGCAGCCTCCCTCCTGCCTGCTGCTCTGCTCTGTCCTGCGTTTCTTTCTTCCTCCTCTCCTCCTGGCTTCTCCATCACACTGAGCTGGCATCTCTTGGGCTGCAGTGCAGTTTCTCTCTGGTTTGCACCCAGGGAACTTCCTCCCCATAGACACCACCTTGGGGAGGACACTGCCAGAGCCTCCACAGTGTGGACTTGGGCCATTGTCTGGGTGCCTGTCTTAACGTCAGAGAGGGGACTGCATCTTGGCTCTGCTCACACCTCGCCTCCAGTGCTGCTGTCCCCAGCAGGAGGCAGCCAGAGGAGGCCACAAAGATGCTCCCAGGACTGGAGCAGCTCTGCTGTGAACACAGGCTGAGGGAGCTGGAGGTGTGCAGCCTGCAGGGGGACCTCAGAGCTGCCTGCCAAGAGCTGAAGGGATCCTGCAGGAAGGCTGCAGAGGGTCTTTGGCTGAGGGGGTCTGCAGACAGGCCAAGGGGCAATGGTTTGGAGCTGAGGAAGAAGTTGAGTGTGAGGGTGTTGAGAGTGTGGCACAGGCTGCTCAGGGAGGCTATGGCTGCCTCCTTGGTGGGGGTGTTGCAGGCCAGGATGGATGAGGCCTTGATCAGCTGAGTGTAGCTGAGAGGTGTCCCTGGGCATGGTGGGGAGGTTGGAGCAGATGAGCTCTGAGGTCCCTTCCAGCCTGAGCCGCTCTGGTTCTGTGGTGCTGGTGATTCCAGGACTGCAGAGCTGCACTTTAGGGAGGCCATGAAAAGAGGGCAGTCTGTGCTTGGCATCCTGTCAGCCTGCAGCCCAAGTCACTCAATGCCTGGCCATGCTCTGCTCCTGGCTTGCAGAGCTGCCCCTGGAAGGGTGTTTCAAAGGGCAGCACAGGCTGGCTGCTGGTGCTGACTGCCCTGCACTGCAGTGCTGCAGGCACAAGCTCAGTCTGCTCCTGGGCATTGCAGTCAGGGCTCAGTGCAGGGCAGAGATGGAAAAAGCTAGCTCTCTCTCTGCTTCTCTGCAGGGAGGAAATTCAATCAAGGTGTTCTTGTGCTGTGTCTGGGAAATGGAAAACTTCCTGTGTTGCTCACAAAGGGTGATGGTGATTGGGAGAGAATTGGCACATCGAGTACTCAGCTGGCACAGGAACAAAGGGGAGGTGATGAGCCTGGGGTATGTCTCCACGGTGAACATTGCTATTCAAAAGCCTCTTCTGCTGCTCCAGTTCTTCACTCCAGCATCATCATAACCTCATCTCCTTCCCCTCGATGGAGCCAGAGACCCTCCTCTATGCTCCACAGGACTCTGCTTCTCTCCAGGGCAGGGCTGCGAGCCAGGGAGCTGCCTCTAGGTGCAGGTGGGGAAAGAACCTTTGCCTCTCTGCCCTTTTTTGCTGATGCTGAGGGACTGCTTAGGCTGTCGGGGAGTGATAGGAGTGGGGGAATGGAGCCAAGCTGGAAATGGGGAGATTCAGACCGGGTGTTAGGAAGTTCTTCAGCATGAGGGTGGTGAGAGCCTAGAAGGGGCTGCCCAGGAAGGTGGTTGAGGCCCCATCCCTGGAGATGTTTAAGGGGAGGCTGGGTGAGGCTCCGGGCAGCCTGGTCTAGTGTGAGGTGCCCCTGCCCATGGCAGGGGAGTTGGGACTGGCTGATCCTTGTGGTCCCTTCCAACCCTGACTGATTCTATGACTTAACCACAGACTGCCCCTACCCCAAGTGGTTCCTGCTCCCCCTTCACATCCCTCACCTCCCCCAAGTGATTCCTGCTCCTCTCCCACCCCACAGATCCCTCACCTCCCCCAAGCAGCTCCTG
>VWYK01048609.1:13915-41650 GCA_013399775.1 Semnornis frantzii
TTGGCGGAGGGAGGGGACGGAGCTGCCGGTGACCGGGCGGGGCGGGGGGCAGGAGGCCGGGGCGTCGCGGGGCCTCTCTCGCCACTTTGGCAGCGCGGCGGTCCCGACTGCCTGATAGATTACTTTCCCGTTAAAGATATACTCGGAGGCGGCGCCACGTGACCGCGTGACGTCAGGCGCCCCGCTGTGAAGTCATCCAAAACTCGAGTTGTTTCATGGACTTGTCAACAAAGAGCAGTGGCAGCTCCCCTCGGCCCGCCTGCCCCGTCGGGGACCCCCTGGGGCATCGGCACCCGCCGGACACCGGGACTCTCCGGGACACCGGGACCCTCCACCCTGCCTTAAAGTTGCCGCTCCCGGGATTGGCTTCACTGCCTCTGCCATTCTCGTTGCGCCCCGGGAGCAGCCGGCCCGGCCGAGCGGATGTACTGCCGTGCTGCCGCTTAAACCCACCAAGTTTGGGGATCTGAAAAATCAACTTTGACGTCGTTTTGTCTTTCTTTTATTTTCTTTTTAAATTTAATTTTACTTTTAAAATTATTATTCAACAGCAACACCAACTGGAAGTGGAGGATCAGAGACTGGCTATTGATTAATCTATTCTCTTAGTCGTAGAGAGAAATAAATGTAAAGTAACAAAGAGAAACTCTAAACAGAGAAGCTTTTAATCCGGATTTTTTTTCCCCTCTCTCTCTTTTATTTTATTTTTTTTTCCCCAGAGGTGTTAACGACTTAATCATTTCGTACTTTAGCATAAGAAAAAGTAGGAAATGAGGGAGTGTGTGTGAATGTGAGGAGCGTATTGACGCGGCCCCAGGTAAGCCCCGGCCCGGGGAGAAGCGCCCGGCGGGGTGAGGAAAAGGGGAAGGGGGGTGCAGGCTGCCCACCTCTGCCCCGTTGCGCTCAGAAGAAGTAATCCAGCACCCCAGGTTGAATTTTTAATTCTCAGCGCCTGTACCGCTTTTGTTGTCGTTCTCTGCGTGGTCGGATTTCGGTAGATCCATGGAACTGGGAAAATTAAAACCAGGAGCGAACGATTTCCTACCAGTGGTTCTGGGTTAGGAAAAGCGAATGGTGGTGGTGTCTCCCCCCCTTTCCCGAAAGTCGCCTTTCTGCCGGTGGCTCTCCGCGGACTGTGACCCCGGCCTCCGCACCCGCACACCTCACACTCACGTACCTACACTTACACTCACTTTGCCGCCTCCTCGTTGCATCACGAATGGGAAAAATGGGGGGGGGGGGGGAAAAAAAGGAAAAAGCCCAGCTCCTCGACCCCCTGTTTCATTTGTTGCACTTTTCTTCGACACAACAAAAGTCAAATTAATTGATTTATACCATTAATTACGGCGCTTAGCGTGAAAAGAAATGTTTCCCCTCGATTAGGGCTCTATTGTGCTAATCCCCTGTTCAATCACGGCTGCCGGCTGAGCGGCCCGACCCCGCTCCGCGCCACTCCGCACCTCTCCGCGGGCCGAGGCCGCTGCTGTGATTCGCAAAGCTTCAGGTAGCCAAGTTTAGGAAAGTATTTAGGAGCTCACGCAGCTGGGAAGTATTTAGGAGCCCAGTCGGGTGGAGTGTGGAGGGACAAAAGCTGAAAAAACAGAAGAGGAAACTTTCATCGAAATATCCCGGGAGCCCCCAAACCTCTAAACTTCAAGGGCTGGAGGTGAGCAGGAGTGCAGCAAAGCAGTAAAATAATTACATGGGCCTCTGCAGAGGTGGCAACCCACAATAATGACAACGGCAGGGATAGAAAGTGGGCGCCCATATAGACAGATGGATTTAGCAACAGGAGAAAAACAAACTGTATCTTCTAGATCGATATGGAGTCAAATAGAGACGCGGCAAGCGGCGGGGAAAGGGAGGACGGAGCAAGTTATGAGAGAAAGGGAAAAATTAATTACAACTCAATTTGATTCTAATATGGCAAAGCCAGATCCTGGCTGCAGAGCGAGTTAAAAATAAATCCGGAGGCTGAGCCTCGGCGGTGGAGAGGGTGGGAACTGAGGAGGAATGGCAAGGCTGGGGCGATTTCTGCTTCTGTAATCGTTTTAAAGGAGAGAGAAACCAAAGGTGTCCCCTTTCAGCTCCTTAAGCCTATTACTTTCACTAATGAATTATATAAATCGTTGACCTGACCTGGATTAAACCAGCACTGCGGTTCGTTTATAAACTTGCGGGGGCAAAAGGGGATGGCAGGAGAGGAGCTTCGGGGAAGAAATTCCTGGAAAATAAACACATCTAAGGAGGGGGACACACGTAGACATCCTCCGGCTAGGGCCAGGATCAAGGGTGGCAGTGGCCCCAGGGCCTGGACATCCTCCCCCCCCTTAATTTTTCAGGATCAAAATTTTCAAATATATATAGAGATATAGATATATATAAAGGCCGTTCTTTGCACTTGTGTGTTTGTTGTTGTCGAGTTGTGGTTTTTGTGGTATGGTTTTTTTTGTGTGCTTTGGTTTGTGGTTGGGGTGGGGGGTTTTTTGTTTGTTTGGTTTTTTTCCCCAAATTTTTGTTTCGGTGATAATGAACCGCCGGTATAGCCGGCAGACTTCGGTGTGAAACGAAATCGGCCCTGATTCCAGAACGGGTTTGGATTTATTTGTATTGGAAATGTCTAAACATCCATTCTGTAAAAGGCAACACGTTTAATTAACGATGAGAGAGCAGTTAGGGGCAGAAAGCTAGTAAAATTGTGTGATAAATTTATGGCATTGTTAGCGTGCTTTTAATTATGGCTATTATGTTAATTATTTCACATTAGCATGGAGTTATCAGCAGCATGTCAGATTTAATCAAAACGAGCCTTTCTCTCGAAAATTGGGCTGTTCATTCACCTCCAGCATGAACGGGGGGTCCCGAGCAGAAGCCGCTCGTTACCCCCCCAATCCTTTTTCTTTATTTATTTAGAAATAAATAAATGAAGGCTTTTAAAAAGAGGACTTCCCCTTGAAAAGAGTGTCTGGATGTGATCTGGTGCAGGCGGCAGATCCCTTTAGGCTACTGCGAGCAGGGAGGGCAGAAGAGAGAAGCGACGCTCTTGTTTTTTAGGAATTCACCATTTTCACCCCCTCCGGAGGAGGCACTTTATCATTTTGGATCATTCTGTCAAACAATATGATGTTGCTCATTTTTATCTGTCCCATTTTACAAAGCCCCCGTTTCACACTGCCGGCCAGGACAACACGCCTGAGTACAAAAGAATAAAAGAGACAAGCCGGGAGAATATAGGATCGCTGCTTGGATCAAAAAGGAGAAGAGAGGAGGAGGTGTGTGTGTGAGGGTGAGGGTGGTGGTGGTGTTGAGGGGGGTTGTGCGGTCGGTGCCTTCGGCACACGCTCCTCAACCCCCGGGGTTGATCCCCACCCAGTTCCCCCGCCGGGTTGGCGATGCCTGGAGAGGCAGACCGCTGGTTCCTAAAGGCTTTCGGCGCTTCTCTGCAAATAATAAAATAGAAATTAAAAATAATATTAATAATAACGTCCCGATTTAGGGGCAGACGGCGAAGTGTTTGAGGGGGGCTCCATCCATGCCAAGGTACGGAGCGGCCCCAGCTCTGCAGACAGCCTCGTTCCCCGCCACCACACCTGCGGAGATCCGCGGAGATGTTTGTTGATTCTCCCTGCCAGGCGCCGCTGAAATCACGGCCGCCCTCACGGCTCCGCACGGCCGATCTCTGGCGGCTTCGCCCGCTCAGCGCAGCCCAGCGGAACCCGCCCGGCTTTGCCTGCGCTGTGACGAGCCCCCTCCTCTGGCCGGCCCCACTCCCCCCTTCCCCACGGGAGCGGGGGGCTGCGACCACGGCAGCTGCTGGCTTATTTTTAGAGCATTTCCATTCCTCCGGTTAATTTTAGATCGATTCATTATTTAGCCCCAGTTCGCCTTTAGGGAAACCCAAGCTGGGGATGGGGAGGGGAGCGGCCGGTGCTCCGCGCCTGAGGGACTTTCCTCCGTGCGTGCTGCGCGGCCGCTCAGGGAAAGGCAACCTCGGGACGCGCCCCGACTCCTCAACATGAGGGTGATGCAGGGGAGAGGGACCGGCCGCGCCTCGCGGAACCTGCGCGCTTGCCAAGTCGGGCCGGGGCATTCCGCGCTGTTTGGGGAGACAACCCCAAGCACATCGCAACCACAAACACCCCAGCCCCTGTTAACTGAGTGGAGACACCGGGGCTGCCCCGCGGTCCCAGTCCCACCACCCCGGGGGACTGAGAGTGGAGTCCCAACCCCTCGCAGACAAGGATGGGATTTGTATATACATTTATATATGCGCATGTCTGTGGTCCCCCCAGGGCAGCCCCCCACCGTTGGGGATAACCCTGTGTTTGCCACAGGTAAGGGATATCCCAGGGACCTGGCAAAAGCAGGCAGCAGTGCTCAGGTGCACCCATAACGTGTTACTAGGGACTCAAAAAATAAAACCCAAATAGTTAGAGAAGTGGAGCCCAGTTTAGCTCAGAGACCCAAGAGTTCTATGAAGCATGGAGAGAGCAAAATTAATCAAATAAGTTAAAACACAGGATTATTACTGGGCAAAATGGGCTGTGTGAGTGGAGTAGTTTTGACACCTTTGGTGCAAGACAGCTGCAAAGTTAGTTGAGATCTAACTTAAAAAAACCCATCATACCAAAACCAGTTGCCAATTGTTTGACCAAAATTAATTTATCCTGCAGATTTTCATTTCACAATCTCTCACTCCAAACACATAGAGAGGTGTCCCCAAATTTTCGGATTGCAAGCCCCCTATGCCCAATCCACTGTTCCATAGAGCCTCAGCGATGTTGATTCCTGGTAGAGTCCTCCTCATGTCTTTATCCAAATGAAAAAAAGACATCCTCTAAACACCCTCTGTCAAACCCCTGTCTCTGGGGGAAGCTTTGGGAGGTGTAATAAATATCCAGAAAAAAAAAAAAAANCCCCCAAAAGTCCTTTACATTCACTATGTTTGATCTTGAAGGCCTTTTCCAACCAAACGATTCCATGATCCTATGAAGTGATGAGTGGAATGACCCTGACCCAGCTTCTGGGGTGCTGGGGGGAAAGGCGTGTGGCAGCGCCCAGACTTCATGCAATGCTGGGGTGTGACAATGTCACTCTCTGGCTTGTGCTCCAGGGAATGTGCCTGGGCCATCATCACTCCTTCCAAATTCAGGGATTTCTCTATGCATGGAGGGAGAGGTGAGGCTTGATGGGCTCAGGAGGGAAGAAGTATTCTACATGTAGGTGCCTTCACCTATGCCTGGGCCAAAGGACTGGTGCTAATTTGGTAGGGAACATAGAGAGCCCCTCAAAAAGATGGTATGCAACCCAAAAAAAAAGGACACAACCTGAAATGAGGGTCCTCAGAGAGGCAGCACTGGGTGCTTAGTTCAAATTGCTGCCAGCATGTGGTTTCATACTGACCTTGCAGGCAGGCAAAAGGTCTTTTATGTCATCTCCCCTTGCCAGTGAGATGCAAGTGGCTGAGAAGAAGCCAAGAGGATTCCCAGGGATGTAAGCAAATCACTCTAGTGAAAGCAACATTGCTGAGACCCCTCCATGGGCTGTCCCAGTCCTCTTCCCAGCATGAAGCCAACTCAGAGAAACTCCTGTGAGGTTCTGCATATTGTGGGAGCATCCAAGTAGCTGATCTAGAATTTACTGTTATCAACCATCCCAGACAGGACATGAGCAGGAGCCAGCCCCCTCTCCATGTGCTCTCCTGCTTCCCAAAGCTTCATTTGTTTGTTTTTTTCCAGGAGATTTCTGTGAGCCATTCCTCTGGCTCCTGCCTAATGCCCTCAGTTCCCTTTATTAAGCAGGGGAAGACAAGCGGTGAATTATCGCTGCTGTTAATAAAGTTACTCCACTAATATTTTTCCCCAACACACTGAATGTTATTGATGGGTGAGGGATAAGCCCCTCCTGGCACAGGCAGCTGGCACAGGGCCTATGTATCATGGTAGCTCCATGTACACCATCCAAATGGTGCCTTGGTGGAGCGTAAGCGGTGCACAGGCCTTTTATGGGCCTTCTGCAGAATGCTGAATTTTACCCAAACTGCAGGTTAAAACCCATGCTAGTTATTAATGTAATCAGGTCCATAATCTCTCCGTCAAAACCTCCCCAAGCACCTCTTCACCTTCTAAACCAGGTAGCTCCTTATCTGGAGAGTGCTGTAACGTGTTTTAGAATCATAGAATCATGGAATCGTTTTAGTTGGAAAAGACCTTTAAGAGCATTGAGTCCAACCATTATGAGCTGTGCCAAGGCTGGTGCTAAACCATGTTGTTCAGCACCACATCTCCGCTTCTTTTAGATATCTCAAGGGAGGGAGGTTCAACCACCTCCCTGGGGAGCCTGTTCCAGTGTTGAGAACTCTTTCAATGAAGAAGTTTCTTCCAACATCCAACCTAAACTTCAGAGCCTAAGTGAGCATTTCCAACACTTGTGTGATGGAAGCACATGTTGGCAGTTGAGCTCATGCTTAGGGCAGGAGGAATAAAACCAGGGAGGGTTTTAATTTTGACAAAAATCACTAAAAAGTGGCATTTCTAGACAGAGGAGGATGTGAAAAATCCTTAAACCACACCAAAGTACTTTTTGTTTGATTTCCTGCTTTTACCCAGTTAAAAAAAAAAAAAAATGCAAGGGGAGTTCCAGCTAAAGAGGTGATGAAACAATGTATTGAGCTCATCAAACAATGCTTACAGTCTGCAAATAAAGCTTATTTGAGGGCTCGTATTAAAATATTCCACAATGGACGAGTTAAACAGGCACTTTTAAATAGATTTGAAGCAACTGGGCAGAAAGAAAATATGTCTGTGGGACCCATGAAACATTTTTCTGTCCAGAAGGAGAGAAGGGAAAAAAAGCTGGGAATGATCTATCATAAGGGAGGAAATCTGCACCTCAGCATTTGCCAAAATGTCTTAATTGCTTTGTAAACTCATCTAAATAAATAAAATGTGGAAGGCTGTAACAGCTCGCTGCTGCAGACAAGTGTGGTCTGTGTGGCAGGAGATGGAAGATCTAATCCTGCCCAGGACTGAGCTAGCTCCTGTCTCAGGGTGACTATGGGGTTTATTGAAACCACAGCCATATGCCATTGGTGCAGGATGGTGGGAAGGTTTCGTGTGGCTTGGAGTGGGGCATGGGGGTGTGCAAAGGCTGCTGTCCCACCAACTGGGCAATTGCTGTGGGGATTGACACCCTGCGCCAACCCTTGGCCATGGACAGAAACCATCAGGCAGCTTTGGGCTCCATTAGAAGGAGCTATCCTTGCTCTTCTAGAGGCCATCCTTGCTCTTCTTTGCTCAACTTTTTATTGTCACTTGTAAGTTTTACTAGTGAGCAGGTTGCTCAGAATGGTGGTAGAGGCCTCTTCTCTGGAACCATTCCAGGTCATGTTGGACAGGGCTTTGAGGGACCTGCTCTAGTCACAGATTTTCCTGCTGACTGCAAGAGTACTGGACTACACAACCTTTACACCAATGCAGATTCAGTGGTTGTAATAAGAATCATGGAATGATAGAGGTTGGAAGGAACATCTGGAGATCATCCGGTCCAAAACCCCCGCTAAAGCAGGGGCACCAACAACTGCTTGCCCAGGATCACAATGTCGAAGTGGTATTGGCCTCTCTCCATAGAGGGAGACTCCACAACCTCTCTGGGCAGGCTGTTCCAGGGCTCCAGCACTCTCACACAAAATAATTTTCTTCCCATCTTCAGATGGAACCACCTGGGTTCAAGTTTGTTCCAATTTCCTCTTGTTCTGTTGCTAGGCACTGTTGAGAAGAATCTGGCCCCATCCTCTTGACCCCACCTTTTAGCTCTTGCTGAGCACTGAGCAGACCCATCTCGGGCTGATTTTCTTCAGGTTCAACAGCCCTGGGTCTCTCAGTCTTGCCTCTTCACAGAGATGCTTCAGTCCCCCCATGGCTTTTCTCCTCAAAATCCAAAAGCGATCATTTCTTAGCGCATGAGGACATGCTGTATTTCACTCTGAGAGCATAGGTAACTATTCTGTGGCAATGAAAAAGGACTTTCAGATTCAGTCCAGATATGCTTTCATTCAGTCCTTTGTGGCTCTGGGTTTGTAAGCTACTAACTGAAACCTGAGTTTCAGCTCTGCGCTCTCCAACCTTGCACTGAACTGACCAGAAACAGGGTGAGCATAGTCATCAGGTTCCTCTGCCACTGAGACCTGTCTCTGCATACCTGCAGCCTGGGAATGGGTGTTTGAACTAACTGAACTTTTCTTGTCATGGAGTTAGGATGTACAGGACATCAGGGTCAGATCCTGATTCTGTAAAGCTTGCAAGGGCTTGACAAGTGAGGAAGCGGCTCCTCTATTATGGTTTGCTTCTGGAATATAACTGACTTCCATCTAACCCCACAGCCCACACTTACAGGTCTGGCTTGGTTAGATCTATCACTATCTTCCTCCAAGCCAAGGGATGAACTTCTTGAATGTTCTTCCAGCCTTATAGCCCATGCTTCCAAAATTACTCAGCACAGCATTTAAAGCATGCAAATTAATGAGACTTAAATATGTGCTTCAAGTTAACTGTGTTCCAAAGAGGAACTAGAGTTTCATTTTCCAGATAAGCCTGGTTTAAATTTGTAAGGTAAGTTTTCATTTTCACAGATGTGAAATATCATCCTTCCTTGCTTTCTCCTGATAGCTTTTACCATTTTATTTTAATTTCTTAGTGAACATTGACCTGGAGCAATGGTCTTTCCTGTACTGATGCTGTAGCCAGCATAGCTCCTGAATTACTTCAGGTGGCTGGAGGCTGCTCATTTAGAGGTGACGATGACTGGAGAAGACACACGGCTGAGGCTTTCTCACAAAATCCTGTTGTGTGGGCTTCTATTAGCCACTGACTAACAGCCCAGACCTGCATCCTTTATTCAGAAAACTGGACATTTTCTGAGAAAGATGTTCCAGATCCTGAACAGCTTTACTGCTGTGGTTGCCTCCATTGCAGTAATTATTTGCATGGATAAGCGGGTAAGGATCTGTAAGGAATTTTCAGGCTGTCACTCTGGGAAGGACATGTGTCTAGCATAGCTTTAGCCAACATGTCCTGCATGGTTTGCGTGTTTCTTATGTGTGTGAAATGGAATATACCTATATGTTCTGGAGCCTTGCATTTAGCTGTGAGCTCATGTAATTCTGGCAGATAAATGGGTTCATATCATATAGCACTGACATACTGATTTTCACTTATGACTGCTTGTATTCAAGGCCTTCTGTCTGTGTGTGGTGGAGTCAGTAAAAGCCTTCTCATTGGCTTAGCTGGAACATAATTAGGTCCAAGTTTCCCCCTCAAATTGCAGCCATTTCTCTGAAATACAAACATGCTGTACTACTAAACCATTATGTTTAAGATAATTGTTAATGCTAGATATAGATCCATCCAGTCAATGGCAACAAGATTTGTGTCTATCTGTAAGAGACTTGATAAGCCCTTGAAAAAGGAATGATTTATTTTCTATCTGCCCATGACACCTCAGCAACCTGTCTTTGGGGTCTTATTCTTACATGGAGAGCAGCAATAAGATAAATTAAATAAATGATAGAGAAGATAAACATCCACTCTCTGATGGGAGAGAAGTGCTTTAATGGTGTAATCCACAGAACCACAGTATGGTGTGAGTGGGAAGGGACCTCTGAAGATCATCTAGTCCAATCCCCTGCTAGAGCAGGATGACTCAGAATAAATCTCACCAGGAACGTGTTCAGATGGGTTTTGAATGCCTCCAGAGATGGAGACTCCATGACCTCTCTGGGCAGCCTAGTCCAACGCTCTGCCATCCTCAAAGTGATTTTTTTTCCTTATGTTTATGAGGAACCTCTTGGGTTCAAGTTTGTGTTCATTGCCCCCTGTCCTGTCACTGGACACCACTGAAAAGAGTCTGGCCCCATCCTCCTGACTCTCGCCCTTTAGATATTTCTGAGCATTAATGAGATACCCTCTCAGTCTGCCTTTCTGCAGGCTAAACAGCTCCAGCACTCTCAGTCTTTCCTTGTAAGGGAGGTGTTCCAGTTCCCTCATATCTTCTTAGTGGCTCTTCACTGGCCTCATACAGTATTTACTTGTCCTTCTTGAACTGGGGAGCCCAGAATTCAGGAACAATCCTGATGAAAGCTTTCTGTGCTCACTGCCCCTTGGTACTTACTGTGATCCTCTTACTGTGCAGTATTTCATAGAATCATAGACTAGTTTAGGTTGGAAGAGACCTTTAAGATCATCGAGTCCAACTTCCAACCTCAGACCACCATGGCCATTAAACTATCCCCCCAAATACCATGTCCACAGGTTTCTTGAGCACCTCCAGAGACAGCGGCTCCACTACCTCTCTGTGGTTCCTTCTGGGAAAGTTTCTAGATGCAACTTTATAAAGAGGGGGAGCATTTTCCCTAATTATTCATTAACCAATCTTCTGCAGGAAATCCTGCCCCAGCCCTGTGCCCTCCTCTTCCACACAAATCAGAGCTCCCTATTTGGTTTAATAAACGATAATTTCTGACAAAGGTAACTGTCACCTTTTGTTTCATTCTGTGCGTTTATTTTTCAAGCACCAGAGCTGACCTCTGAACTCAATCTGCACTTGCCTATTGATGCATAAATATCTGTAATATCACAGTAAATTAAATTCCAGTTTCAAAGGGTTTCTATTTAACAATCTGTCAGAACTTTCACAGCATTTGATTTCTAGTTTCCTCTGTCCACTGACAGGTTTATCTCAATATGGCTTGATTAATGAAACCTTTTATTTGGAATAAGCACACTGATGATTACCATAATCTCTTAATGCTTGCTTAGGCAACATTGTACTCTGACAGCAGGGCTCCAAAAACTCCCAGCCCCTTCACTGCTTGGCAGAGTGAGCAGTGAGATTTGGGGGCTGGGGAAGGGACAGCACCATCCTGCCCTGTGCTCTCAGGACTGTTGGCAAAATCAAGCAATTCCCCAGTTTAGCGGGTTTGGAAATGTTATTGTTGTGGACACTGTCATGAAACACACCTTTATCACAAAGCATTTTTTTCTTGAGATTAGCAAATATGCATTTAATTTGTGATTAATCTTGTCCTAGAGAGGTAATTGATCTTCAAGATGAGTTCTTAAGTGTGAGTTATTGAATTTAGAGAAAAAAAATGCTATAGCATAGCCCAGAAATGTTTGTATAGATTTGGGTACCTGAGACAGTGGCTCTTGCTACGCGGTTTTCCTACCAGATAGCCCTGGGTATGTCACTTAATCTCTCTGTGCTGGAATCCCATCTCATGGATGGTCATGTGTAACACAGCAAATGGAGCTACAGCATGTGAGTGTCAGAGTAAAACTGCTCAAGATGAGAGAAGAGTTGGGGCAAAACATTCCCATTTTGCTCTGTCAATTGGGAATGACCACACAGTGCATGGGAGGGGTTGGAAGCTGCATTACAGATTCCACCATGCATTCAGCGTGAGGTGTGGCTTTTGTTACTACAGGCTGATCTGCAGCAGTGACCTGGGTGAAAGATGAGGTGTTTTGACACCCTTAACAAGACAGAATCAAGGAAGGAATCATCAAGTTGTGTCCCTGGACTAGGAAAAGATAAATGTACTTTTCATTCCTGAGAGACCTTCATGCTTAGACAAGCTAAGGAGAATTGCACCTCTCCCTAGGGCCCCCAAGGATTTTTTTCCTTCTCAGCTTGTACAGGTGATGGGCGAGCTTGCAGCCCCACAGGGGGCAGTGAGAGCTCCGATGCCGATTTTAACACAGCCAAGGTTTACCAGGAGTTTGGCTTCATTCTTATTCTTGTTTACAGCTGGGCTTTGGGGTTTCCACAAACTACTCCTCCCAGGGACTTCTTTGTTTAAGACCTGTCATTATGTCAGGTTCTGCTGAGTTCAGCATTTCTGAAAATGAAGATCCCACCTCCCAACTTGACCACCTAAAAAGTGAATTAGTGGCCTAGGTGGGTTCTGACAGCTGGGCTATGTCTGGCTTTCCAGGAATTCTTCATTTTAAGCTCTTCAAGATCTACAAGAGACTCCTTAGTTAAAGTCCATATCCCTCTGGAGTCAGGGACAACATTCCCACCAGTGTCAGTGAAGATTTGATTTCTGTACATGGCAACATAAGGATCACATGTAAAATGTCACGCAAGATATATCACTCCAAATAGTCACTAATCCCTTTTGTGCTGAAGTACAAAGAACTACCATGTCAGCATCAACTAACTGTTAAAGGTGAGAGTAATTTTTAAGGTGATTTCTGTACTTGTTTCTACAGAACAAAAGTATTTTAAGTGGAACCCAGGAGGTTCCATCCAAACTTGAGGAGAAACTTCTTTATTGCGAGGGTCCTGGAGCCCTGAAACAGGCTACCCAAAGAGGTTAGGGAGTCTTCTTCTCCTGAGAGATTCCAAAGCCACCTGGACCTTGTGATCCTGGGCGAGCTGCTGTGGGTGCCCCTGCTTCAGCAGGAGAGTTGGACTGGATAATCTCCAGAGGTCCATTCTAACCCCCACCATTCTGGGGTTCTGTGATTTAAAGAGGTTTACTTTATGAAGACATTAATCAAGAACACATTCTCAGTTTGCATTAAGACCCAGAGAGGCAGTGTCACTGCTGTGGGAACACATGATCTGAGGCTGATATTTATCTCTGGGTGCACATGCCCATACAAGCAGCACACATGAAAGCATACACAGCACTCGACACGTATTGCAGAGACATTTCTGTGGCATAAAAAGTTGGAGAAACTCATTAGGAGCAAATTGTATATTTTCAATCAATAGATGCAATATGGTTCAATGGCCCTGCAGACAATGTGTGCTGCTGCTGCAGCTCCAGGAGCAACACTTTCAATAGATGAATGCTTTTGATTGTCATCAAAATGTTTATTTGCCAGCAAGCAGAGGCAGAGGCTTGTGCAATCCTCCTTGTAGAATTATTATAATTCGCCGACACGTTTCAGACTTTTTTGGGGGTTGTTTCACACTCTGCTTTTTAACCTTCAACAACAAATATTGTTGTATCATGAAGACAGCAAATCCAAACAATTACATATGTAGTCCAAAGGCATACACAAGAAAATCAATATTTGACGTCTTTGCAACTCCCTCTTTGGAGCAGCGCTCAATAGCTCCTATTCATTATCCACTTATATCTCTTTCAGATTCGCCTTTGTCACCAGAAACCCATTTTTTTTTCTCCTTTGACTTCCACATAACTTCTTTGCCCTGTACTTTTACAGATGCCTTCTGGCTATAAATACTAATGAAATCTCTTTGCTTAATTCAATTTTGCTGGTACACTTACAGTTATGACCTAACTTTCCCACGAGAGAGACTGATTGAACATTCCAATACCTTATGGATGGGAGCAAACACTCCACAGAACTGGACTGACAATTTCCATAATTATAGAATTCACAGCCTAATGACCTTAAAAAACAATAAAAAGATCTCTTGTTAATTCCATTTCTGTTACTGACATTCAAGATATTTCATTTTTCACAGGACAACAAATTTACTTTTTATTTTCAAAAGAGCAGCCTATCCTTTTCCTGTAGATTAAATTTTCTGAATATTGAAGGATTTCATTGAATATTTAGCATTTCTTTGTCTTTTAAAAGTTAGAATATTTATGATCCTTAGAATGCTTCTGACTGATTTATAGCAATCAATTATAAGAGTGCGTTTTCAAATAGCCCTTTTAAAAATGAAGAATAGAATAATTAAAAAGATCAGAAGTCCTCCCTTGCATATAATTATTTCATTATTTCATTACAGTGCAGAAATTGTTTTTGCTGACTGTGAACAATTTTAATTGAGCAAAATCTGTATTAATATAGGATAGCAAGCAGTTCTGCCTAAGAAATAAGATCACTAATTGCCTAAATTTTTATTCAGCACAGTGAACCTTAAAAGCCACATTGTAATCTAAACCTAATCACCAGGTACAGCAGGTCCTTTTGCCGGAGTGGAGACATTCCCCAAGCATAACCTTGCTGTACAGCTAATTTATTTCTTCAACAGGTTTTACTGCTGCCTGAAACATTTGTTTGGGTGCTGATTTGTGACAGGCTAAGAGCAGAGAGCTCTACTGCCAGCGTACCTGGCCTTGCTCAAGCAAGGCTGCCCTTGCCATGTGGCCTGAACGATGGCTCATATGGCTACCTTGTCCCCATGTCTTGGTGGAGATGCTGCCGTGGGTGGTCATGTGCTTTGCATCCACTGTTCATCTTCCTCACTCCCCATTGCCTTTCTCCTCTCTCCAGCTGCTCTGGGGTTTTTGTCTGCTCAATGGAGAGGAGAAACACCACTAGAGAGGAAGTAAAGGGAGGAGCATGATTTTGCAACCTGCTTTTCAACCTGATATAATAAAAATATCTCTGCTCACTGCAGAAAGGTTGGACAAGATGATCTTTGAGGGTCTCCCTTCCAACCCAATGCATTCTGTGAATCTGTATCCTGTGATTTGGTGTCTTGAATTACTATGGGTGTTAGGTTTCTTTCACTGTACAGATCTGGGGAGCCTCTGCTGGTGCTGACAGATCTAAACTGTACATACCTCACCTGGAGCTCCCCCTAGGAAGGTAGAGATGTTTGCTTCAGATTCAGCTTCCTTTCACCAGGAGACTTATTCTCAGTCTGCTCATGCTACTGTTGATCTGTGCATTGGGTGCTGTGGTTGGGTAGACAAGGCTGATGTCTACCTAACAAACCCCAGCTAACTTCAGGCACTTGGAGGAAGCTCCAGAGAAACAGAAGGGAGTGCTGTGCACTTAAACTGGGACTCTTAAGAATGTGCTTCCTTTTCACTGGTGCATCCTCTCTGCACAGAGGGCTTTGGCTTGCCTCAGGGACTCTCTCTGCTCCCTGTTGACAACTATCTTTGTGCCACCTGGACTGAAGCTCCTTTAGCCCCATGTGACATGCCAAATTGTCATCTGCTTTGCAAACACATACTGGGTTGATTTGCTCTGATGGCTCTTCCTGGTCCATGCCATAAGGGAAGATGTGACTTACAGGGAGGCTGAGCTTGTGCTGTGCCCCATATTGTGGGCACTGAGAGGGGTTGTATAGGAGGCTGTATAGGAGGCTGTAGGGGCAAGAACAATAGGGGCAAATGTGCCCACCAGCTGATGCTTGCTCCCAAGCCCTCCTCAGTCGCCTGGATGCAGCATTTCTGCATGCCAGACACAGGCAATCCATCCTTGTGTTCAGCTTCCAAGTTGAGCTCGATATCCCAGTTGTGTTAATGATGTAGACCAAGAAATACTGGTGTGGTTGGCTTAGAGTCCATTAACTTCATCTCAAGACACTTTTTTTTTTTTTTTTAAATGAAGCAAAGTCTTTTTAATAAATAATAACACCTTAGCCAGCACAGTGCTGGCAGGCATCTTGCAATAGCTTCTGCCTGAGGTCTCCAGGCCTGACAAAAAGTGTGTGAGTCCTTGTCAGAGGCAGCTTGATGCCTGGAAGTGCAGATCTGGCCTTACCAGGAAATGGTGACTGCAGGGGGAATCTGGTGTTTGTCTGACTTGCAAGTTTCTCCTGTCACGGTATGATTGCTTCCGGGTTGCTGGGGGAAGTCACAAATGGGGCTGCTGCTGGTTTGTGAATGAGGCTCTTTGTCAGTGCTTAACTCTGACCTCCCCATCCCTCTTCTCAAAGACTGGGAAAAGTAGAAATTCAAGATAAAATTCTGGACCAATGCAGCAGTCTTAATATAGTGTCTGAATGGGAGAGAAAAGATTTATAATCACCTCTGTGTGAGGCTGGAATTTTCCTCCTGAGCTCACTGCCTTCCAGTCCTGCTGTGAAGTCTTGAGTGCAGTTTTGCTTCCAAATTAACATGATAGCATGAAAGTAAGGACAGCAGAGGTACCAGCAACAGTAACTCTCAGCAGCAATAAAACACAGCCCCACTGAGAATGGCCCAGCAGCTGATGTGATGTATCCCTTTGCAGGTGGGAAATACTGGAAACTCCTTTTACTTAGATTTGTTCCTAGCTGGGATCTGCTGTTTCACGTGTGGTTTTCATACATAGGGAAAAGTCTTCTCAGAATCACAGAATAGTAGTTTGGAAGGGACCTCTGAAGATCGAGTCCAACCTCTCTGCCAGAGCAGGATCACCTAAAGTAGATCACATAGGAACGCATCCAGACAGTCCTGCAAAGTCACTAGAGATGGAGACTCCACCACCTCTCTGGGCATCCTGTTTCAGTGCTTTGCCACCCTCAAAGTAAAGAAGCGTCTTCTTGTGTTTAGATGAGACTTCCTGTGTTCAGGTGTATCTCCATTACCTCATGTTCTGTCACTGGGAACCAGTGAGAAAGAGTTTGTCCTCATCTTCCTGACACCCAAGTCTTGCATCTTTCCAGGTGAGCTCCTCTCCTGTGGGCTTCCCTGGTGCTGGTCACTACAAATGACACTCCATGAACCCTGCACTAGCTCAATTTCCTTCCCAGTCTTTGCAAAGTTTATTTGCAGAGATCTGTAGCTAAGTTTCCCAACCTGTAGCAAACGTCCAACAGTCTGCTCTTCCAGATGTTGGCTGAAAAGCTAAAAAGCTGGGAAATACCCCTCATGACTCCACTGGGTGTTTGTTGGAGCTGCTGGCACACAGCGCCCTGGGCAGCAGCCCTGCAAGGCTGGTCCTCACAGTGTTCCAAGAGCCTGACAAGGAGAGGAAGCTCCATCTGCACTGAGACATATCTGCAGCAATGACCCTTGGCTCACAGCTCTGTCCTTTGAAAACTTTGGCACTTTTACTTTGGTGAACTCTCTTGGTGCTTTCTCAGTGCCCAGGGTGATCTGTAACAGGTCTGTTCCCTCGCAGCCCCAGGACAGCTGTGTTACAAAACATCTGAGCTGCCATCTGTGTCCTTTGTGCCTCCTCATGGTTTGTCCCTCTGTGCCCAGCAAGATGAAGAAGATTATTTGTCTGAAGAACATTTTCTGTCTCTCTCTTTGTTGTGCACCAGTGTCAACAAGCAATTTGCTCTCTCCAGCATAATTTAATTCTGTTTGGGCCCTAATTGTCCCTCCCTCTACATGGCTGGCCTCTTGCCTAGTTATTCCCAGGCTCTCCCTGGGGTATTTCTCAGAGCTCTATGCTTCCAAGGGTCAGGCCTTGTCTGCCAAGGGATGGTTGCTGTGCTGCTCGTGTCCTCCATGCAGAACAGGAACTACTCTGAAGGACTTCTGTGGTGCTCAATCTGAATGGGGCTAGCTCCAAGAAAACATTTTGGTGCAGTCTAAGAATTATTGCCTCCAAGACAACTGTTGTGTTGGAATACTGCTACTGCCCAATTCCCAGACCTCCTGTGGAGCCCTGTTCAGAAGGCAGTCGCTCTCACATGTGGGATTGGTGCTATCTGCTCATCTGGACAAGAAAACAGAGGGTTTTTTTTCATCTTTGCAGAACTGTGGAATGGTTTGGGTTGGAAAGGAACTTAAAGATCATCCACTTCCAACCCTCCACCATGGACATGGACACCCCATAAGGATTTTGGGCTCCTGGGTGCTGCAGAATGTGTCAGGGCTGCTTTCCCTTCCTACAAGCAGGAGTGCATGGATGCACCATGCCCTACCTTGCTACCTTCCTCACTTTGATACCCAAGGAATCACAGCAAGGTTTAAAACTCAGTATTTCCCTGGGGGGATTTGGTGATTCATCCTGAGTTCCCCATGAGTCAGTCTGTGCTGCAGAGTTCTTTCTGCACCAACCTCTTTTCCGGCACCACACACGCACAGACCCGAGCTGCATCTCCAATGGCAAAACCCAGAATGTGTCTTTTAGAAAGGCTCCAAAAAAGACACTTTTCTTTTGTAATAATATTTCCACAGGCTGAGCAATTGATGGTTAGACTAGGGGAAAACATACATCTTTGCTTCCAAGTAATAGGCTGCAGATTTGCAAGACTAAATCCTTTAAAAAACCCAGAGTCACATCCATCCAGCCTGGAAGAGCAAAAGGCGTCTAATTTGATAACACTATATGTAAAATGTTTTCCTGCCTTAGATATATGCTAGGTGTGCTGGTTATATAACACGGAACAAGCAGGGGGAGAGGACTCGATCACATTCAGATGCTACTAAATTACCTGATGACACAGGCTGTATCTTTTTTACAACAGAAAATGGAAACAACTGTGTCCTTGACCTTCAAAAAGGAATTGACTCCCCTAGCTTAACTATTCAAACAAACAACTGTGTACTCTCCTCAATTCCTGTGATAATTTTGATTTACTGTAAATGACTGAATTTAATGAACTAAATTATGCTATTTAAATGCATTTTGTGAATGATATTGTAGTTTGTTACTAAGCATTATGTCTATGCTAAAGTGTGCTGTAAATGATATGATATGGAACATATGTGCTGTATTCATAATTTAACTGTTGCTATGGAGTGCCTCCTTCAATAGGCTGCTTTGAAAAACGAGTTCTTTATTTACCTGGTGAAATGAAGGTGATTTCTCAGCAGATCTCTAGGTCTCACTGACCTTGACGGAATTACAGTGCTAATATTTTCACATGGATGAACTGTTCTTCAATAATTTTTCCCAAAGAGATGGCACAAATAGGTTTTCCATTAATGCTGAGGCACATTGCGTGTTTTCTAATCTCACTTCTCTTTGTGTTTGAACAAATGTTTATTACAGCTATTGCACAATGACTCCCATCCTCATTAGTGAGGACAGGTTTCTGAGCTCAGAGCTGGATCTCGAGATCTTAGACGTGGTTTCCACAAATGCCTTGAGCCTGCTGCCTCAGAGACAGCCAGTGCCCAGCTCCCATGTCTGGCTGCACAATACTACATGCGTTTTGCTCCTTGTAGGAGCCATTGGGTCATCACTTTGTACATATGAATCCCTGTGTTTGTGTTGATTTTCGACATTGAACTGACACTCTAAACCGTTTAATTTTTTTTTTTTTAATTAAGTGCTGGCCTTGCAGTTTTTATTTGTTGCTACAGTGGTTGTGCTGTGGGGAATAGATCTGTGAGACTGCCTGTTCCCCATCTTCTCCAATTTGCCTCTTAGTGATCCCAAAAGCAATAACCACTCAGCCTTGCCAGGCTACCAGGACCATATTCAGATGTGTGCAGAGACAATCTGTGGCTCTTCTGGAGATCCAACCTGATTTTCTGCAGAAGCTCTGAAATGTGAGCTCCTGCACAGACTCCTCTTGCTAGTGAATCCTTAGTCTACTGCTTCTTTTGCAGCTTGGTTATGAGATAGTAAAACCACCTTGCCCTATTGGTAAAGCACGCTCTCAACTCCCAATCAGATGCAAAACCCCAAATTGTTGCTTTTGACAGATTTGTACAGTCCTTACCCTGTATTTGAGCCTTACTTTCAGATATGTATCAGTGATCAGTGTCCAGAGCATGGGTTAATAAGTGGTATTAATTAGACAGGATACTACTAATGAAAGACAAAATCCTGATTCCAGCAAAATCATGCAAATTATATACTAATTGAAAGTGGCAGGAACACATTTCTTTAGCTAACTAGATAATTTGCTGGGCAATATGTGAATTTTCAACAAACTGTAAAACCACCCAAATGCAGCAGCATGTTGGCAGGGTGCATTTTATTCCATAAGAATCAGATTATAGAATCATAGGATTGTTTTGGTTGGAGAAAACCTTTAAGATCCTCAAGTCCAACAATTAACTCAGCACTGCCAGGTCACCGCTAAGCTACGTCCCTCAGCACCATATCTACACAGCTTTTAAATCCTTCCAGGGATGAGGACTCCACCATTGCACTGGGCAGCCTGTTCCAGGCCTTGACAACTCTTTCAGGGATGAAATTGTTTCTAATACACAATCTAAACCTCCCCTGGTGCCGCTTTCCTCTTGTCCTCACATGTTCTTGGCGTGAACAGATCAACACCCACCTGGCTCCAAACACCTTCCAGGGAGTTGTAGAGGGCTGGAAGGTTTGCCCTCAGCCTCCTTTTCTCCAGGCTGAACAATCCCAGTTCCCTCAGCTGCTCCTCACATGATTGTGCTTCATTTAATTCCAGAAACCCAACAGGTATTTTGGCAAGTTGGTGCAGTGTGCATTAGAAATGTTATGCATGGCAACAGAACACGTTTAATGGGAAAAGGCTACTTAAACACATATTTTTTATATTGGATGTCATACATTTGACTATGTTTTGCTGGTTTTGTAATCTTTGTCACTTTAAGTCAGGCTCATCAGAATTACATCCAGCAGTTGTAGCTGTTGCAGCTGTTTGCAAATCACCTTTAGTCATATACATTTTTTCTTTAATGCTTCCATGCTAGTCAGGACTGCATAGGTGGTGGCCACAAATTAAATATGTTATATGTAAAATGGGGTATAAAAATAATGTTGTCACAAAACCGTAGGAAGTGGAGTAAATCTTCTGCAATTTGAATGGCTGCTTTTAAATTCAGATTAAATTCAGATCTTTCTTAGTCTCTTCTTTTTCCAAAGGGAAAATAGTGATGCTTTCTGAGTCAAGCAAATAACAATATCAAGGAAACTCTGGTGACAACAGGGAAGGCTTTTTTGAATATCTTGGAACATAATCGGTCTTCATACAGTGCACATTTAATAGGTCAAATAAGGACACTCTTTAAAGCACTGATGAAACATTGAGCCATATATAATGCCACCTTTTAACTAATTTGAACATTCACCATAAATTATGGCTGGGTTTCATAACTGTTCATCACCCATCAGTTCCCAAGGAGAACAGCTGAATTTTCTGAATATTGATTCTTTTGGAGAACCCAACTGGTTTTTAACTCTGTTTTGTGCACTGCCATTGCAAACAAATGTAGCAAATATGATAAAGGGTTGTGGTTTCTTTCTTTCTTTCTTTCTTTTTTTTTCTTCTTATTTTTAATAGCCATATTTCCAACAGCATACATCACTGCTGGCATTTTTATATGTACAAAGGCTCCTCCTGGAGGTCAGTTGTGTTGTTAGATGTCCTGCTCCACAGCTTAGCATCCTCAGGTGAATTTTTGCAGACCACTCTGGGTTCCTATGTGTGTCAGAAAATATAATTGAAAACCAAACTGTCTGAAATAGAAAACCAAACACATGTGGTGTGCTTAAGAAACTCCACTGAAAAACTTGTTCCTAAGCTTTTGCTAACCAAGTGGGAAGCAGGTCTGTCAGTCTTGAGGTGTCTGTAGAAGAAGAAAAACCTGAAGATGGCTTTGTGTTTTTTTTTGCTTTCTGTTGACAAAATAAATGGAAAGGTCTATTGAGGGAACCATGCTCACACCTGCATAGTGCAAAACCAGCCAGGCTGCCTCTGAAAATAGATAGCATTTCCCAAGGCCCATCTAAAATGGGTACCTCTCAGTGTTCCTGCACCATGGAGCTGGAGCACATATCCAGTGTATCACAGAACCACAGAATGTTAGGGGTTGGAAGTGACCTTGAAAGGTCATCCAGTCCAACCCCTGCCCCCCCCCCAGCAGAGCAGAATCACCTAGAGTAGGTCACAGAGAAATTTGTCCAGGAGGGTTTTGAATATCTCCAGAGAGGAGACTCTACAGCCTCTCTGGGTAGCCTGCTGCAGTGTTTTGTCACCCTCAAAATGAACAAATTTTTCTTTATGTTCATGTGGAACCTCCTATGCTCCAGCTTACACCAATTGCCCCTTGTACTATCACTGGGCATCTCTGAGAAGAGCCTGCCTCTTCTGACACTGCCCTTCACATCTTTATAAACATGACTGAGGTCACCTCTGAGTCTCATCTTCTCCAAACTAAAGAAACCCAGCTCCCTCAGCCTTTCCTCATAAGGGAGAAGTTCCAGTCCCTTAATCATCTTTGTGTCCAGGAAGATGAACAAAGTCTGTGCCTGAGGTGAAGCTCAGGACATCACCTTCCTGAGAGGCCAAAGCTGTGGCTGCTGCTTCAGTGAAGGTGGTGCTGGGAACAGACTGGGACCTGTCCAGCCCTCCCGCCAGCAAAGCTCTGGTTTCATTTCGTGTTCATCAGCTGGAAACCAAAGTGATGTGCAGAAAGTGGCAAAGGCCCCCTGAGCCAGGAATTGCCATGGCACAAGCAGTCTTCCCCTGGGTACCTGCTCTGCATTGTGGACCATAATTGTGTGAGAGAGAAGGAGCTATTTTTCAGCAAGTGGCTATTGGATACTTCCTGTGCTGCATATCAACAACCAGATCTTGACCCAGAAATGTCAGTCCCTGCTCAGAGCAGACAAGGAAGCATAATTAGAGATGCTCTGGCAACGTATTTTAGCACTGACGGTGACAATGTTTAAATTTTTAATCAGGCATGTAACATAAAAAGCACATAACATGAAATGTGAAAAGAAAATTGGCAAATAGCGACGTGCTGTTTGACACTTTATTTCACTGAAGGAAGTGAACATCAATAAACATTATTTATCATAAATGACAGAGAGGAAGGCGTGTTTCTAATAAAACCCTGCACATTGCAAGGGGTGAATCTCATAAAAGCACCCTTATGGTACTGTAAAAGCTGTGCTGGGCCAGAGCATGAAAGGAAACACAGAGACCTGCCTTGTGAGGTTGTGAAGTGCAGCCAGGTGTGTTCCCTTATGACAATTGGGTTTGGGGGGCAGAAAGGTCCCCCCAGAACCCTTCACAGAATCATAGAGCTGTTGAGGTTGGAAGAAGCCTTTCAGATACTCAAGTCCAACTGCTCTCTTAGAGCCCACCACTACTAAACTCCTCTGAACCATGTCCCTCTGAACCATGTCCCTCAGCCCCACATCCACATATCTTTTAGATACCTCTGTGGATGGTGACTCCACCATCTCCCTGGGCAACCTGTTCCAGTGCCTGAGAACCCTTTCTGTGAAGAAGTTGTTCCTAATATCTACTATTCCTTCTTCTTTATCTACCATGTCCAGATATCTTGGAGAGTATTGAGGATACTACTTGATAGCTGGCTGAGATGATCCAGCCTGTGCCCTGGTGACCAAGAAGGCCAACAGCATCCTGGCTTGGATCAGCAATATTGTGACCAGCAGAAACAGGGAAATGATTGTCCCACTGTACTCAGCACTGGTGAGGCCACACCTGGAGTACTGTGTTCAGTTTTGGGTCCCTCATTACAAGAAGGACATTGAGGTGCTGGAGCATGTTCAGAGAAGAGCAGTGAAGGTGGTGGAGGGTCTAGAGCACAAGTCTTGTGAGGAGCAGCCGAGGGAACTGGGATGGTTAAGCATGGAGAAAAGGAGCCTGAAGGGATACCTTCTTGTGCTGGCTTAATGGTTGGACTTGATGACCATAGAAGTCTCTCCCCTGAACAATTCTGTGATTCTCTGTGACACATCTCTGAGCCCTGTGGTGTATGCCACAATGGTACCTACACATGAGAGAGAGCAAATGTCCTCCTAGGTCTGGGGCTCAACCCTTCAAGAACCAAGTATCCTGTGGCCAGTTTTACTCAGTGCTGCAAAACACTGAGCTCACTAGTCAGACATTTCCAACTGGAATATTAGAGAAAAACCTAAGAGATGGGATGGGATGCAGATGGTTCTAATGTACTGATCCAAGGTGCAATTGAGGAGCTGTTTTGTGACTCTCTCACACCAAAACTCTTACCAACTCTCCTTGGTTTTGCAATGCCTTTCAGCATGGTGGTTTCTCCTGCCTAAACCCTGTCTGGCCCACCATGTTCATTCGATGTGGATTCTTCTGGCTGGGGCCCTGTAGTGTCTTGAGAAGGACTGAGCTCAGAGATTGTTTTTTGTTCCTTCATTATTTTTGTTTTTGGCATAACTAAATTCAGACAGCTTTTGTGGGAAGAGTCAAGAGTTCGTTCCCAAGAGCAATGGAAGCCTTGCAGCCAAATGTTAAGTACAAATGCTAGTGAAGTGAGATCTCCTCATTGAGATGATCATGAGATTCCTTTTAATGTGGGCAAAAGAAAATATTGTGCCTTGTCCTTGTTTTAAGGGACATGTGAATTCTCTCTTTTTTATCTTTCTGAAATGTAGCTAGAGAATCCAGCTTGAGGCAGACAGTCATCATGGGACATTTCATCTCAAGTGGGTAAAGGCAGGCAGAGATATGGGCAACTGAAAGCAGGTTTTTGCAATGGGAAGTGTCAGAGAAGCTTAACTGTAGGCTCTGCTCTGCCCCACTTTTCATGGTATTCATAAAAAAGCTTTTCATGGGAGCCTTGCCTGGGTTAACTCCTGGATGATCACAAGCTTGCATGTTGCTAATAATAGCATTTCTGGCTAAAATATCTCTGTGTTTACTGAGTTCATATTCCAATTTTGTGTCTCTGCTTTGTCCTGTGTTTTCTCTTTTGTTTTCCATTCCCGTCATGCTGTTACACTAATATTTTCCATCTTGGTTCCAAGGGCTGCCATCATTAGCTCCTGCACCATGTGAACATTTGTGTCTCTCCATCAGATTTGTGAGTAAGCTGCTATGGCATGGCCAGCTCTCATGGCAGTGTTTCCAGATAGCAGATGGTGGCAGCTCAGCGCTGTCACCCGAGGCAGCTGGGGTCAGTTCCCACTCTTGGAAGCATGCGCTGTGGCTGGGCCATGCGTTCAGACCATGGCATGGCTAGAACTGGCCAAAAGTCTGGGGAATTTGGGGAAAGGAAGAGAATAAAAAATAATTTATTTTCTAAAGAAACTCAGTTTTGCAGCTATTTCACAAGGAGGATGCTGATGAAATGCTCTGTTGTCAGCCCTCGCTGTCCACAGGAGTAGCTGCTTCTATCACCTAGAGACATCACTTCACGGTGCCCCAAATTAAGTTCCATCACACAGTGTTTGGTAGCAATGGGAGGAAATAAGAGAGTTTGGACTGGGTTGTTAGTCCTTCTCTAGACTCCATGGACTTGGTCAAGCTCAGGACAATTTCTGCTGGTCCAAAATCACAGCCGAAAGCCAGGAATTAATATTTATCCCAGTTTCCTACCAACTTTTGGGACTCTGGACAAACCTCCTCAGATCAGATCCTTACATCTGATTTCAGACTTAGATAGTGAGAGATTTGGATCTTAAACTCTGTTCTAGTTTCCGAGCTGAAAGGCAGTGGTAATATTTCTCTGCCATACAGCAGACTTGCAGTGAATAATTATTTCATATTTGTAGACTGCTTTGGAAAGAATGTGCTCCATATTGCTAGTATGATTAACTTTTGGAGCCAAAGATGGAGCTGTAGAAGTGCCTCTGTGCTATGCAGTCCTTGCTGTTCTTGAAATCCAAGGAATATTTAGAGGGTTTGACAGGAAACAAGTCTTAGCAACAAAAAGAAATTTTTCCACCCAGCAGGAATTTAGGGCAATAATGGGGAACTATCAGCACACAGACTATTTTCTGGTTGCAGAGCGAGTGTGTTTCCAGCCCATATAAAGGCTCTATTTACTTATCTTGTCAGATGATTTTGTAAGTGTGTTGCAGAGGGTTGGAGCATGCCAGGGCAACTGAGTCCACGTGCAGAGAGGACTTATTCAGGCAGTAGATGTGTGAGTAGAGGTCAGGATTAGCATGGAGAGGGTACGGGATCTGATTAGCAGATAAGATATACAGGACAGTAAGTGTGATCTGGGCCAAATCTTAGTCAATATGGTCATAGATCTTACACCGTTCTCTCTGCCAGTCATGCTTGTTAATGCAAGTTAAGTTAATGGCTGCATATTCTCCTCAACAGGAATGAGCTTTCTTACTGAATAAAACTTTCTTTGCCCTGTATATGTCATAGAATCATGGAATTGCTTTGGTTGAAAGAGACCTTGAAGATTATCAAGTCCAACTATTAACCCGGCACTGCCAGGTCACCACTACTCACTTTGTCATAGAAGGAGACCAGATCAGTCGAGCAGGATCTTCCCTTCAAGAGCCCATACTGACTAGGCCTGATCCCCTGGTTGTCCTTTATGTGCTGCATGACGGCACTCAGATGAACTGCTCCATAACTTTCCCAGAACTGATGTCAGACTGACAGGTCTGTGGTTCCCTGGATCCTTCTTCCAGCCTTTCTTGTAGAAGGGCATCACATTTGGTAAGCTGCAGTCAACTTGGACCTGCTCAGTTAGCGAGGACTTCTGATAAATGATGTAAAGTGGCTTGGTGCTCCTTCTGCCAGCTCCTTCAGTACCCTTGGGGGGGATCTCATCTGGTCTTACAAATTTGTGAGTGTCTAAGTGGTGGAGGAGTCCACTTGCCATTTCCACTTGGATTACAGAGTCTTCATTCTATTTCCCATCCTTCCCTTCCAGTGCAGGGGACTAGGTTCCAGGAGATCAACTGGTCTGATTATTAAAGACTGAGGCAGAGAAGATATTATCTCAGCCCCTTTACTCATCCTCAGTCACTAATGTTCCCCTCACATCTGTAGGTATATGTGTATGTGTGTGCACAAATCAGTGTATGTGTGAGTGTCCAAAACTCTATTAATTTGATGTGCACTGTACTGGAATGTGAAGAAACAAACCTCTAACTTCTCACATAATGCAAAGAAGTCTTGGGCAACCCATACAGAACTGTTTAAAAATGTTTTTTTTCCACTTCAGAATGCATCCACTCTGCCCATGCCATTTAACATTTCAACTGGTTCCTGTTATTATTCCTGTTCCTCCTTGAGAGCCGTTAGGTACTAAGGCACTGAATTTAAAATTTTGATTCCTGTTGTTTGCACTGGAAATCATCTTGGCTTACTTTGAGACATTTGATTGTTTGTTGCGAGTTTGTTTTGTTTTGGTTTTTTACTTCTTTTCTTGTTTTTATATAATTTTGGATAATTTCCTCTTGCCTTGTGCTATTTTAAGATGTTTAACTAAGTAGCTCCAAAAGAACCATTCACAAATAGTGTTGATCTGTGTTTTGAAAGTTTAACATACACTATCCGCGGTGCATTTACACATACCACTGAAATCCGGCATTTGGGAAATTAAAACAACAAAACTTGATTGCATATCATGATTTCATATTTTGCAGATGTTAATATTTAATCATATGCAGAGCCATTTAGCTTAAGTGCATTAATGTAACTCATTTAAAAGAGGCCAGTAATTGTCCTATTAACTCCCAGCCTGGATGTTATCCATGCTGCCCTGCTGGTAAGGCCAGAGGGAGAGTCTCCTATTGGCACCCACAGAGATTGCTCTGATCTGTTGAAAATCCTGTTAAAATCTAATTACTTAGGAGAATAGGCCAGGGAATATCTAATGAGCTTCAGGAAACCCACTGAAAGAAATTCTCTTTTAATATAGACTGAAACATCTTCTGTGTTTCAATTACAGTGATACCACACGAACATAATTACACTTGTATAGAATGGGAGTCTTCTTTGTTATTTTAATTATATATCACTAGATTTTTCTCAGTCATGAAAAAAAAAAATCATTTGGTTCCCCATAAAGGTTAAATGTTGATGAAAAGCTTAGCATTAAAATAAATGTAATCTTTGTTTATGATAATTTCCTCTTTGTTTTGTGAGAAAATGTTAGTCAAACCGGGTCACTAAGGGAGGCTGACCAACCAAAGGCATGCTCAGGAAGCCCAGGGAAGGTGGGAATGTTGTAGCCATGCAAAAGACTTCTGAGAATGTTACTGGCTTTTTACCTGCCTGAAATTTGGCCTTACTTCTGTTATGGTAATTTAAGGGGTAAATATTAAGCTAACAACAAAATTTCATAGCAGTGGCAGCAAAACAGGCTCCTCCTTCTGACAGAGGGGACTATTTGTGATTTCTTCTGCTCGCAGTCTCTTATAGAACCTTGGA
>VWYK01048617.1:8845-28231 GCA_013399775.1 Semnornis frantzii
CTCCGATTTTCCTACCCATATTCAAGTGAATGACTGCCTGGTTCATCTGAGATGCAGCTGTGGTCTGTCACTCTTCTTGTTTCTATGGGCTGAATGGAAGTGTTCACAGTTACACCTGTGTGAATTCCTGGCATGCCAGGACAGCCACAGAGAGCTCTGTCGGACCTGGTATATTCATTTGCTATGGACAAAGTCAGTTTTGATTATTAAAGATTTTAGTGTTTAAGATTGCTTAAAGTTTGGTGGTTGCTGGTTTAAATGGCAACTTTGTTACCTCCTGCTGAAGGAAGAAGTAGTACAGAGGTGGGGAAGGTAAGCCTATGACTGAGGCTTCTGCCACAGGAGTGACCTCTCTCCATCAGGCAACAGTGAATAGGATCGCTCCTAACTGTGCCTGGAAGTACATAATGAAATTGAACATAACAGAGGGAAGATTATCGGTCTGGATAATAACAATCATGCTGCAGTTAACCAGATGCTCAGAAATACTGAAAATCCCCATGGACTTTTACTTCTTTTTTTCTCTTATTACTAGAGTGCTCCACCTATGGCTTTCTTCCTGTCCTGTAATGTTGTACTTGAACACCAAAGAGAACAGTGTTTCTGCTTAAATACATTGGAAGAGGGTAGTATGTATAAAAGCAAAGTGAATTTCCAAAGGCAGCAGGATACCCAAGTGGCTGAGCTGCAGCTGTGCCCGCACTGCCTACCCTACTTGTTTCTTGGCTCTGTTTGCAGCAAAGGGGGCAAATGGAAACCGCGGAGACTATTTCTGACATGCTGACCCATTGGAGGAGAGTGGTGTATCCCAGCTCTTGTTTCTGCAATTGAGAGATTTCATCTGAAGTACATTTGTTTGCCACATTGTGTAAGCAGCTCCTGTTGTTTCATTTGACTGCCTCTGATGAGACCACCAAATGGCATGGGCACAGAACCTGCAGAATGAATGCCTATTGTGTACTGTGGTTTTGCTTTGCTCTTTTTTGGTCATAGAACAGGGTGTGGGTGCCTATTGTTTCCGTTAAATTTTTAAGAACGCAAATGGCAGTGGGTGAAGCAGGGTGAAAATAATCAACATTACATAAAAATATCTTCTGACAGGTACACCAGCCTTTCCTAGGGGACACAGGTCTTTCACCCTACAGGGGCATGGTGACAAAGCAAGTTGTATAGATTTATGATGATTGGACATGCAGAGGTCAGGATAGACTTCTGTGTGTGCCCAGCTTTCAGTACTCGAATTCAGCGTGTGCTTTGCAAACTCAGCGCAGTCTAAGTACACACAGGCAAAAATACTTCATGTCTATTATTGCTTTACTCAGGTGGTGTTAATTCTTTAAGACTGAAAATCGACTCATCTGCTGCCACAACTGTATCATTAACACCTTTTTCTTAGACAGTATTTTTATTTTTGTCTGAGCATTTAATGCACACTGGACCCTTCTGCTCCACATCTAGTTCTTTACTGCAGGCTGTAACAGGAGCCGTTTGCACAAATTCACACAGCACTGCAGTTCCGAAGAGGTCCTGTTGGTGAATGAATCATAAGTGGAGAGATCATCTGCTGTTTTCCTTGACCTGCTACTGTTTGCTTTTAAGCAATATCTATTAACCTCCTCCATCATCTGGAGTGCTGCAAATACAGTGTAGATGGTGACTGGTGTGCAAAGCAGTAGCAGAGGGCAGTGGGTTTCTGTCAGATTGCAGGAAGAAGACAACACCAAAGCAGTAAAAACCGTGTAGGCTAGAGAATGTTAAAACAGATGTAAGAAGTACCATGTGCAGCTGATTGGATTCCTAAGCATTGAAAGAATTTAATGTTGAGGTGGTCTTTGAAACAGCATGCACTGGGAACCTATAAATATCTTCATACATTTTTCAGAGGTTTAAGCTTAGTAATAATTTCACATTGTTTAATGCAGCAGCATTACCAGATTTGTAATGTCCATGCTTGTCAGTCTTCTACATTGCCTTTCCTCCCTCCCCCCCACAACAGCATTTGTGCAGAAGACCACTGTTACTTCTGGGAAAATGCCAGAAACCTTTGTCAATGGGAGACCTGTTCCCTGTGAAACCACATTGCCTGGTATTAAGAGATGGAAATTTCGTTAATTCTTTTATTCAGAGTCCCATCACAGCTGTGATCTTGCTTGTGGTTAATGACAGGCAAAGCAGTCTATAATTACCCCAGGCATCTTTTTTTAATGCTGTCCCAGCATCGTCTGACTTCCAGTCTTCTAGAGCATCCCACTTTATTTTAGTTATAATAAAAAAAAAAAAGAAGAAAAATTCAGAAAACGTTTTTGGCATTTGAAACTCTTGTCTAACTTATAGTCTTTCAGACCTTAAAATATTTTAAACTTAATTGCTGGCCATATGTAGAGAGATTACAAAATCATGGCTTATTTAGTCTAGTTGGTAGCTTGGGAAGTAAATACCACAAGGAGGGAGGAAACCTGTTGAAGTCCAAGGAGAGTATTGGCAGGAGATGAATGGTTATGAGTGGGTTCTGAATTAATTGAAGTCAGACATGAAAAAGTCCCAAACCATCTGAGTAGGGAAATTGTGCAACAGACTTCTAAACAGGATAATGTAGACAAAGAAGTGTTTTAAAGACTGTTCTTAGTAAGTCTGAATAGACTTTAAGTCAGAATTTGTGGAGCTAGCAAGGGAAGTTTGTGACAGAAGGCCACGGGGCTACATGAAGGCTCGGGGAGAGGACTGCATTTGTCCTGTGCATATGTTGTCATCATCTTGTGTTTAAGCGACTCTGGTTCTCCTGTGAAGACTGGGGAAAACTACCCCTTTGAATATGTAATTGTATAAGTTTCTCTATATTCAGCTGTTCCTCACTGGAGGCTGGTCACAGGGAAAGGCAAGATGAGAAGCAAGGTGTGCTGTAGGTCCTCATGATGCAGGTGTGCCCTGCTCACCCCATCCTTCTTTTTAGGCTAAGCAAGTGGTACTGCTGAGGCAGAAATCTCCCCACAAGCTCAGCCTGGTCAGGGACCCTGGGCATCTCCGGTCCTCTTCTAGTGTTGAGTGGGCTGCATTTGCCTTAGGAGTCTTACCTGAAGGATTGCTGCTCTCACAGGGGCTTTGGACCTCACAGACACCCTTCAATTTACTCTTGGTCTCATCCTATAAGAAAAGTTATCTATGTATCGAGGTACTGCCAATTGTCACTGTGGCCCACAATTCCTCTTAGTCCAGAGACTTGCTGGAAATCTGCTCTTTGCAGCACAACATCTTGGGCCCTTTTGGTATCTGATTTTAAATCCATCCCCATTTTAATTTAAACTCAGAAGTATTTGTTGAAACAAAGAAAATGGAAGTTTTCCCATAGCGAAGGCAAAAACTGATACAAAGACATCTTCAGCGAAGGCAGATCCTGCTTTTTAGGAGTGAAATAAGTTTTTCTGTCTGCACCTTATTCACAAAGTTTTGGATTATTCTGTGTGCCTTTTAGCCTTAAGAGAACTACTGCATCTTCAACATGCTTATGTAGAATAAAGAAACATGACACTTAAGTAGTGAGGAAAACCCAGGCCTTTCTTCATTTTTAAGGTCAACCAGTTGAAGGTTCTTGCCTGAAGCCTTCATTTGAAGGGAGTTTTGTGTTAAATGGAAAGAAAGCTATACACTACCTAAATGCAAAAATACACTCTTGTTTAGACAGTTTGCTTTTGGGTTTGGTATGTTTGGTTTTGGTTTTGTTTTTTATACTAGTGAACAGACAAGAAATGAAGCCTATGAATAAGTGGATTTATTAATTTGCATCTCTACACTGGTGCATATATGGACGGCTGCTCTTTCCACTGATTTTATGGAGGTCACCCATTTGACTTTCATTTTTTCAAAGATCAGTAACTCCAGATGCCAAGGAGAGGCACTGATAGGTTGTGTAGCAGCTACAGCACCTGGATGGAATCTGTGGTGTTGGAAAATCAGATATTGTAAGAGCAGTTGTCTTCCTTAACTTCATATTCTGCATGAAAATGCAGTGCAGAAAGTTGGCTGTTCAAGATACACAAGTGACGAGTCAGTAAGAATTTTCTGTAAAAATCAAGACTATGTAATTGATACTAAAAGTTGTATACATCATACAAATGTATTATTGATCTACAACTCAAGAACAACTTTCTTCCTTGACTTCGTTTTGGATTGAAATATTGCTACTTTGTACTGCTCCTCGTTAGCTTAATCTTTTTCATGCATGTTTTTGTCATTACTCTTTCTAATGGTATTTGATGCATTGCTCTGCCATGATCTGTAAATCCAACCGTTTACTTACTCCTTTTGAGAGACCTTGATATGGCCTGTTGGAGAGTAGGTGGGCTGTAATTAGTTGTAATTCCCAAGAAGCTTAGTGATGACTAGCTTATCTAATATAAACATATTTTCAGTAAATGTGACATTTCAGAATAAAAAAAAAATAATGTGTTAAACCATTCCAAGTAATGTGATATTTGATGTAAAGTATTGCTTTATTTTTTTTTAACATACTTAGCTGAAGTATAAGCTTCCCTTAGGCTGCTGATGGAAGTGTGCAACAGTTGCTCTTTTCATTGGTTGTGCATTTAAGCATAATTAAACTACCTTACCTTAAGCTCACAGCAGTGATTATAAGACGCTTTATCTACATTGGAAAGTAGCATGACAGAAGAGAGACGATCTGTAGTGTGGAGTAGTTGTTGAGGTCCTTGCACCTGCAGTGCAACCAGTGGTAAGGAGATCAGGTCACACCAAAAGGAGCATCCCTAAGTTGAAGTGTAGCTGAGATGTGTGCCAATAATGCAGGAAGACCTTTTCAGGCTGGAAAGCAAAAAAACAGAACCATTGGATTTCTTATGGTAGTTAGATCTGCCATTCTTGCTTCTTCATTGATGTTTAATAGTTGCATTACATTTTAATGCGTTTGTATCTAATGTATTAGCTGTTGCTCTATGGCCTGAAAAAGTGTGAACAAATCTCTTTGTCCAGCAGCAGGTGACAGATGTGCTCTTCAGCGTTGAGTGTTGTGCCCTACAGAGTAGAAAGTTTTGACTTCAAGGGGGTTTCTGTCTAAAATGGGTAAGCAAGAGATAAGCTCATCTTCTGGCATCTCAAGGTTGTGTTTTACTATGCCCCGAAGGAGCACTCTATTAGTAAAACTGAATTTCACTTTCTTCCTTTCCTACATGGAGCTCAAGAGCAGTTCTTTATAGGGCATTCATCAAAGCACTCTGACCATGCAAAACCAAACTTTTTACAAGCACCCACTAAAAATGAACTCCCTCACAGATTTGAATTCTTTTAACTATTTGCGTTGTTTTAATCTTGAAAGCCTTGCCCCCCGTTGCACGCCTGGCTGCAGTAGGCCTTCCCTGGGCCATGTGTGTCCAGGAGGTGGCACTGTATTTTTGACAGCAGTGATGGTGTGCATGAACAAAAGGCAGCATTTGCAGAGCATCTCCTCCAGGAAGAGGAGGGCCAGGATGCTGTGGCCTAATGACTGAAGGCTGCTTTTTGAAGGTGGCTTTCTTAAAGTAGTGTAAGTTGCCTTTTTTTTTTTTTTCAGTTGAAAATCTCACGGTGTGTGGACTCTTCCAGTGAGCTGCTTTGGTGGTAGAGAGGTCATTTCTGCTCTGTATTAGAAAGGCATTTCCTTCTTTTAAATCCGTTAAAGGAATAAACAGGAACGAGAGAAAACAGGAGTGAGGAGATGTCTTCTTTCTGTTACCATGGTAATGAGTTTCATGAGCAGATCTCAAACTGGTAATCCTACCCATCTCTGTCTGAATTGCTATTTGAGTGGTAAAATAAACTGGTAGAGATGTGTATCCTTTGGTCACAGAGGGGGTGGGTGTACCAGTGTTACCAGCACTGCCATCCATTGTGCCTCCAGTCTGGAAGCTGCCTTCTGTCTCTGCTTTTGGCAGCATTATCTTTGACTCCGTGTTTTCAGAAGCATCAGCGTATGCGTGGGACCCTCCCTGGAGTAATGGCTCCCGATTCAACCACTAGCAGTAATATCTAATTGCTTCTGTCTCACCAGCAGCTGTCTTCTCTCCTGAATGTGAATCACTCTCTTCCCAAAGGTGGTCTGGTTCACAGAATGCACCAACCAAAAAGCTTTATCTTTAGCTCTGTTGCCATACAGAGAGAAAATGGAAAGACATAAAAAGGCTTTTCTGACTTACCTGCTGCTTGTACAGATGGCTTTATTTGCTTTCTCGCTTAAATAATATGAAAGCAGTGATGAAGAGTTAATATCAAACATAGGACATTGCTTGTTGCTCTTAAGAAGGCTACCCAATTGAAAGCAAAGATGAATAATCAGACCACAGAAGTGTTTTTTTTTTGAGTTCCCAGGGACTGCCATTAATGCAATGCAAAGCATGTTTTTCTCCTCTAGTGTCTTACATATGTATTGTATATCAAAGTACTTGTGAATGAAAAGTAATTACAGAGCACTCTTACAGAACAGCAATGGAGAAATTAAGTTATAAAAGAGAGTAACGGATGTGTGCAGAGCTGTGAAGCAGAGGTATAGATGTGGGGAGGCTGTTCCAGACAGTAAAAGACGACTCATCCCCCACTGTCAGCATGAGAGATTTGTATGTGAAAAGATAGAAAAAAATCAGAAAAGAATATGC
The DNA here is from genome assembly GCA_013399775.1 of Semnornis frantzii. Lineage (NCBI taxonomy): Eukaryota > Metazoa > Chordata > Aves > Piciformes > Ramphastidae > Semnornis > Semnornis frantzii. The sequence continues at coordinate 15,484 of VWYK01048617.1, forward strand.
AGCAGTCTGCATAGTTTTAATGGGAAGGGTATTAATAGAGAGTTTACTGTGCATATGAAACCAGAGGAGCTGTTTTGCTAGTAGGGCTGTAGTTGCTGGAGTGTGCCAGAGAGCAAGAAACTTGTGTCAGGAGGGTTTGTAAAGAATTTTTCATTTTCCATCAAGGCGCTGATTGCTCACAATCCTTTTAGTTTTCGGTTGGTTGGTTTGCTTTGTTGTTGTTTTATGGTGGCTGCTACATCAACTTATTTTCAGATTTGGCATCCCTGCAGAGGTCTGAGATTTGTCTGAGGATGATGCTTTGTGTCTAGGACTAGCTGTTTCTGTACCAGCAATTAAATTATCCAAATAGCCTGGCATTCAGAGATTTGTGTACAGTTAGCTAGGCACACACTTGCCAGCAATATTTGCTGTTGCTGTAATTTTTTGCTGTGTTTTTTAGGAATCTGTTCAATTCCTAGAATTGCTTTTTGGCTGTCAAGCTGGTTTCAACTGCACATGCCTTATTTATGTCCTTTAAAAAATAAAAAAGCTAATATCTTGATAGATGCTATGTGATTGCGTGCATGTGATGGGAATACATCCATGAAAGTAGTAGGAAATAGAACTAACGCTGGAGAATGTGAAGGTGGCCACATGGACAGAGCTTTTTATAACATGATGAAGCTTTTTGTGCATCTTGAAACTGGTGATTGCTGCCCCACGCCTTGGGGGCCTTTCATCTATGACTAGCTGACCTGCCTAGTGGATGAAGGAAAAGGCTGTGGATGTTGTCTACCTGGACTTCAGTAAAACCTTTGACACTGTTTTCCACATCATTCCTCTTGAGAAACTTGTGGCCTGTGGCATAGACAGGTGAATTCTTTGGTGGATTAAAAACTGACTGGACGACTGGGTCCAAAGAGTTGTGATAAACAGAGTTAAATCCAGCTGGTGGCTAGTCACAAGTGGTGGCTTCCAGGGCTTGGCACTGGGGGCAGTTCTGTTTAATGGCTTGGATGAGGGGATCGAGTGCACTCTCAGCAAGTTTGTGGAGGACACTAAATTGAGCAGAAGTATTGATCTGCTTGAAGGTAGGAAGGCACTGCAGAGAGTTCTGGACAAGTTAAATCGATGGACTGAGGTCAACAGGATGAGGTTTAACAAGACCAAGTGCTGCATCCTGTACTTTGTTCACAATAACCCCAAGCACTGCTATAGGCTTGGGGAAGAGTGGCTGGAAGACAGGCAGGTGGAAAAGGATCTGGAGCCAGCTGAACATGAGCCAGCAGCATGCCCAGGGGGCCCAGAAGGTCAAGAGCATCCCGGCTCGTATCTAAAACAGTGTGTCCAGCAGGAGTAGGGAAGCAATTGTGCTCCTGTACTCTGCCCTGGTGAGGCTACAGCTTGAGTACTGTGTTCGGTTCTGGATGCCACTGTATAGGAAAGACATTGAGGTCCTGGAGTGTGTCCAGAGAAGAGCAACAAGGCTGGTGAGGGGTTTGGAGGGCATGTCTTATGAGAAGTGGCTGAGGGAGCTGTGGTTGTTTAGTCTGGAGAAGACAAGGCAAAGGGGAAATCTTACTGCTCTCTACAGCTGCCCAAAAGGAGGTTGTAGTGAGGCTGGTGTTGATCTCTTCTCCGAAGTAGCTAGTGATAAGATGAGAGGAAAAGGGTTTATGTTGTGCCAGGAGAGGTTTAGATTGGACATTAGGAAAACCTTTACTGAGAGGCATTGGAGCTGGCTGCCCAAGAAGGTGATGGAGCCACCATCCCTGGAGGTGTTCAAGAAGTGCGTAGATGTGATGCTTCAGAATACAGTTTAGTGGTCATGGTAGATGGGTTATGGTTGGACATGATGATCTTTAAGGTCTTTTCCAACCTTAATGATTCTCTATGATCAGAGCATAGGGGAGATCATAGAATGTCTGTCAGTATCGTGTGAGCTAATCTTATGTTGATTTATAAAGCATTTATTGCTTTAAATGCTGTGGAGTTGATACCTCCTGCTCACTTCCTGCTTGAGAGATTCATGTTCAGTTAAGAAGTAAATTACAGTAACTTGAGGTGTTTTTTTTCCCCCCCTTTCTTTTGAAATTCTTTTGCTTGTCTCTATAGATGTGCTTAAAGAACAGGAGTTAAGACTTCAGCCATGCTAAATTAATTCACAGGAAAGAGGGAAGGTGCATACACAGGCTAGGAGAACATGACATCCTGTGTCCAATCTGGACACTCTTGAGGATGTCATGGTGTTCCTGTGATAGGCATGTCCTTGTTCTTGCACGCGTCCAACTGTAAAGGAAGGATATTTCCAAGAGTATTATTTTAAGGGCTAGCTAAGGCTGTGTGGCTCAAATGAATTAAGATAAATGTGTATTTTTTGGTGGTATTGTTTGAAAAAAACAGCTGTTGAAGTATGGTTTAAAACCTCCACTTGATCAGCCTCAAAGCACAGAATACATCAACCCATCACTGCTAAAAATAGAATCACTGTCTAATTAGGGCAAAGTTTATCCCTTTGGATTTTTTACAGTCTCTCTTCAGTTTCCAATGTGGTTGTTTGGACTCGCACTGGATATTACTTCATTGAGTGGTTTTTTTGAGTATGGTGTTCATAAAAGTGCCATGATATAACTACATTGTCCATATTACTGTCTTTGCCTCTATCTAGAGAATCTGCAAACTGTACATAAAGATTGATCATACAGGGTTTTGTGTAGCTTATTTATAAAGATTTGTGATGGTTTGGGAGTTACCTGCCCTCCTACACAACGAAATCACCCAGATTAGACTCAGCTGGCTGGAAGTTAAGGATTGAAGCTATATTTACAGCTTAGCACAATTTACAAGCACATATATATATGTATATATATACACACACATAATATACAGTTATATACAAGTTAAAGGTAGCACAGAAACACAAAAAAATCACTCCAAAACAATCAGATTGCCAAACCTTCCCCCCGTCTTCCCTCTCTTTCCTTCCCTTCAGAAATAACCAAATCAATCCCATATATCTCCCATGATAAATCTGGAGAGCTCTGAGATGAGATGTCAAAAAGACAACAAGGAGGTTAGGGGAAATAAAGGGTTAGATCGGGTTAGAGTTAAGACAGAAAGCAACCACAGTCTACCAGAGAGGGAAAGGAGAGCAACAACTGAGAAGTGTGTGAGAATTGAGTGTCTTATCTGTATTTTGACTAGTTGTGCTTCTCAGCAGAAGAATGACTGATATAGGTTACTGTTTTATTTTTTTTCCTTTTCACAGCTAAGGATTTAATTTTTCTCAATAAAATATTCTAATTAGCCTCAACTAGCGCAAGCTTATCTTAATATCATAGCAGGTATTAAGACTCTGTGTGCTGGGTTAACACAGCCCCCACGCTTCATCTCTCCCACACAGGTGAGAGGGGAAATAACACAAAAAACATGGGTTGAGATAACAAGTTGAGATAGTTTCACTGGAAATGAGATCAAACAATGCACATTTACCTTAGCCTATTTGCAGAAAAGACAGCAAAATGCAGAAGCAGCAGCAGATGCCAGCAACCTCCTCCAGGCCCCAACCTGCAACCCCCCCAGTGGAAAAGACCAGTACCCCAAACCTGGAAACCTGAGGCAGCAACCAGACTGGGAAGCCTCTCATGTTACAATGTGAACTTCAAGCCCCATGATACCTTGGGCCAGCCAGCACTTTCATTTTGAAGCTGGCATGACAGCAGCATGGTATTGAATATCAGCAGCAGATCCCACTCAACCTATGACATTCTCCACCCCTTATTCTATACCATTTATGTCACGCCCAGCAGCAATTAACATCAAACAACAGACATCATACATAATTCACTATCCATTCTCACTCAAAATGAGATTTCTTTTGAGTACACAGAGGACTTCTCACTGCAGGTGCTCTGGAGCTCCATCCTGTTCCAGTAGATTTTTGGATCAGTCCATGAGCAGTCCAAATGGTGGGGCTGTATTTCCACCCTTGGGGCAGTCAATTCCAGTGACTTCTTCCACCATTGCAAGTAAAAGCAAACCATGGCTTGTATTCTGGTGCTCTCCTTCCAACGCATCCAGGTGTTGGGATCTCCCTGTCATCAAAAACACAGATGGGTTCCATCTCTCATAGTTTGATGGCATCAGAGTACACTGTGTGTTTGTACCTACTAAAGCTGTACACTCTCATGAGTTCCGTTTGCCAAGCCATTAATTCTGTACAGTCCAATAAACCTAGTTGTCCCTTTTCTCTGTCTGGTTGGAGGCAGGGTCACTCTGACTGGTATCACGTGGATCCTGTGAAGATGCTTTGGGAGTCTCTTCAGGAGGATGAGAAGCAGTATCAGTTCTTTTACTCTCTTTGGATTACTTTCCACTGGAAACTGGGGCAGCGTTCTTTTGGGAAGAGTTTCCTTGTAATTGGTGTACTCGTGTAGCCAGGTCTGAAGTGGGTTTTCCATCCCACTTCATGTCCTCTGTGTGGTCATGTAAGTAAAACCACAGGGTGTACTGTGGTGTGTACCTTCTAGATTCTGTCCAGGTGGGGAACAGGACAGGTTCTCTTGGATTCACTTGATTGTCCAGGACAGTTCTTTCACAGCTGAAATACAGGCCCATACAGAGGAAGACAGACTTCCCTTGCATTGCTGGGGCCTGTTAGTCATTTCATCCATCATTTGGCCTTGGTCATCTTCCAAAGCCAGAGATAAAGACTGATATGACAGTCATGTGATTCCAAATTATAAATCCAAATCCCAGAGTACCTGCTGGATATATCTCATGTATATGCTTGTCGAACTCCTGTGTGCAGTAAGTCATCACAATGATTGCTATTCTCAGGACTATGGAGCATATGTTCTTGACTAATAAAAGGGCTAATATTGTCTTTGGTTGCTGGTGTTAAATTCTGTTTTGTGTAATCCCTGAGTTACTCACAGTTTTGGGAATCTCTTAAACTCTTTAAGAGTCTCTTTTCTTCAGATATGACACTGTTTCCAGCATAATGTAATCAGTTTTCTCCCAAATTCTTCAGGTTCTACCTAATAGAACCTGACTGTAAAGAGGTGGTTTAGGAAAAACGGAATATGCTGATAATGATGAATATGCATGTTTAATAGTCTACTTGAACATTCATGCTTACATTACAAATAATTCCATTTTAAAAGGTGTGAAAAAGATTAATGAAGGAAACAAAATATTATTTTGGGGAAGTCTTTATGTAAATGATGCCCCAAGGCTGAGAAAAATGAACAGCCTCACTTTCATGGGTTTGAAAAAATAAAACAGCACTATAGCTTCAATGCAATAAATTAACTTTAATCAGAAAGTTTTTAGTAAATTTTTTGATGACATTTTGATTTGGTCATACTTAGAAATTATTGCTCCATTATAGACACAGTACAAAGTAGTAATTCACAGGATTTTTTGGAAGGAAACTAGAAGAGGCAATGTACACAATGTCTTGCATCAGATGGTGCATCTTCTTCCTAACTCTCTATAGTTTTGCATTCGCTAGTAGCTGAGATCATAACCATCACCAAATCTTTTATCATGTACGTTACCAAGATCTTCAGTCTTCAAGGAAAAAGCCTATTCTTGAAGTAAAAAATCTGTAGGGACATTAATGCCTACCATATGGCAAATATACTTGTTAAACTGGATTTCAGCACTGATCCCATTATTGCATATCAGCCTTGCTTTGTGAGCACGTGCTGCAAAGATGCTTGATTCAGTGTGTGTGCAGGCTAGAGAAGTGCATGGTATCTGTCACAGGGACTGTAGGCCAATGCGTTGACCCCTATCATCTTGTTAAGTGTTTGGAAACATCTAAGGCTGCTGAAGACTGAATTTTGCCTGGGTCCCCTGTTGTCTTGCTCCCGTGTTTGCAATGTATGTTACCCAATAATTCTGTTTTGATGTGTGGATCTACACTTAACTTTTATGTGAAGCGATCATGATTTATATGATCATATAGAGATACAAAGACTGCATGCAAACATCAGCTGATACCCTTCTGAAATATAACTTGGTAACGTGATTTATTGTTAAAAAGCATAACAGCAATACAGCTGTATTCCTGTTTAATAAAAGATACCATTCCTGTCTGCAGGAGCAATAAGTACAAGCCTCAGTGCACTCTTTTAGGCTGTTGTTGCTTGGAAGTTTTGTGCATCACAGGAGTGACTCTTCCCAAGACCCCTGATAATCACAGGGAATTGAAAGTGTGAGACAGCAGGCACAGTGGCTAGACAAGTGGGTTACAGAGATACTGTCCCATTAGGGAGGCATTAACAGGGCCTCCTTATGAACTGGTTCACTAACAGCACTCTCAGGGATTCATCCCACCCAGGAGGACTGTCTAGACGTTCATTTATTCTGGCGGATGCAAGAATATCAGTGTGGTTGATGAGTCGAACTCGGCTAGTGTTAATCACAGCTTGTCTTTCTCATAGTCCGATGAGTAAATGTACTTGGCTTTGTAAATTCGTGTTTGCCTCAGATGCTGGCTGCAAGTGTTTGGTTTATACCTGTGAATTTCTGCTCTACGTACGGATGAGCTGGTGGAGCCAACAGCTGTTGCCTGTGCTGTTGGCTCATTTTCTCCCTTCCATTCATACTTTTGCAGATGTTTAAATTTGTTGTCAAAAGATGTAAAATGGTGGACAGCACTTGTTTCATCTTTATGTTTTTTAAAGCCACCTGACATTTCATTTCTACAACCTCTGTTCATCTACTTGCAAGTTTGACGAGACTGGACTGTGTGAGGTGTGTATAAGGCATTATATAGTGATAATTATTTGCTCAGGTGGCTATGCGGTGTAACAGCATGTTAAACACAAACCCCAAACACCAGGCAAGCCAGGTTCTCTAGGACTTTTTACAGTTTGCCAGGACAGTTGAGTCAGTGTTGCAGACAGTTTATGCTGGGTGGTGCTTTCTGTTTTGCATGTTTGAGTGTTGATGCCACACTGGTGCAGTGCCTGCGGGCACCTGGTGTATACACTCAGCTTTCAGGCTGCTGCTGCCGATGTAGGCAGCAGGAGATGTGTAGGTGTGTCAGGGAGAAAGAGAGGTATACATCTGATTTGAATTGTTGTTATTGGGTGGTGGGGTGGTTTTTTTTGTGTTTTTTTTTTTCCTTTTGTCATGTGTGGCTCGTTTGGTTTCTTTGATTTGATTGGGGTTTTTTGCTTGTTGTAGTTTTGTTGTTGGTTATTTTGTTTTCCTGTTAAACAGTGGGGGTTTTGTATGTTGGTTTTTTTAGTCCAGAAGTTTATGATGGGTATCAAGCAAACAGCAAATAAAGCCTTTTCTAAAATGTGTAAATACTTACCTTACACTGTTGAGCTCCTATATAGAGAGCAGCCGCTTTCATGAAAGCTATGGGTCATGACTAAAGCGTTTAAAAAGAAAAGTTAAGGAAGCAGAGTCAGACTTGACCTTTGTTGTACTGTTTTTGGGATTACAATATCCTCCAGTTTTTAAAAGCAAGTGTAAGAGTGTTAAATTCCATGTAATCCTTTGAACAATATAAAATAAAAGTAGACTTAAAGTTGCTGAAGATAGCAGTATATGCAGGGCACATGTGTCATTATGTGCTGTTTTCCTTGCAGTCCCAATCTGACCATGCTGTTGCAGCCAATTCAGAAGCCCAGGAAGAGCCTGCTTCCTGGATACCAGAGAAAAACAGTATGTGGGATGCAAGATTAGAGTCGATGTGGTTACCAGCATGGAAATTCTCATCTAGCAATGCATTATTTGGAAGCAGGGAGGTGCCACAGCCTAACGGCCTGTGGATGAGGCTAAAGAACTGAAAATACCGCAGCTCTAATCCTGGCTTTTCCACTCTGTGGTCAGGTTACTAAATCTCTTTGGGACTATGTCTTCATCTTTAAATAGGAATAATAGCTACTTTCTAGAGGCATTGCAGGGATTTATGTATTTATGCAGTACTTAGTGTAAACTGGTAACTGCTTGCGCCTTGCATTCAGCATCAATTCAACTGTAGTCTAACCTTAGAAGATGCCTTCTTGCAATTCTGGCTTGGAGAAGGAGTTTCCTTACAAAGTCCACATAGTGAAATTCCAACACTTTGTTCTTTTTTAGTTCCTTATTCTGCGTATTTTTCTTACCTTATTCTAGAATGTTCCTGTTCTCGGCAGAACTGCCAGGTGGCAGTTCTTGAGCTGTCAGTGTCACAGTGATTACTATATGTTAGCTTTAAATAAGCTGCTCGGGTATGGCCATCTGCGTATGGGCAGAGTACCTGTTGTTCAGGGGGTGGTGAATAATCGGGGATAAGGCTTAAGAGAAGCAGCAGACTGGAGTGGAAGCAGGAAGTGAGAAGTCTGAAATCTCTGGCAGGTGACTGGCTTTCCCAGCTCTTTGCAGCTTGTATTTTCTTGCCCGTGGCTGAGAGCTGGGGGCTGGCAGCGGGGCAGGGGCAGGGCATCCAGCAGCTGGAGGGAGCTTCTTAACCAGGTGGTTCCTTTTTCAGCTTTCCTTATTTTTTTTTAACGGGCTAGCAGAATCCTATTCAAAACAGTTCTCAGCATAATGGAATAGCTTAGCTTGCCGAAGTGCAGAGGAGGAGAAAATATTTTCCTTTGCATCCTTTTGAATGCGTCCGTTCAAGGGTTATGAGCAGGCCACTCCCTTCTACTCCCAACTAGCCATTGGGGACAGCAGGAACATCATTGAGAGCAGCATCTCACAATGATTGCCTATGTGCACTGCCTGCCCTCAGACCCGATGGTCGGGTGCCTCGGCAGGAGCAAGTGGCAGCCCAGCTGCAACGATGAGGAGGAGGAACTTATCCCGCTGTATTCCAGCAAAATGGGAAACGCTCACACCAAGCTGCCCAGGCGCCTCAAGAAAAAGTTACTGAGCAAAGATGACAACTCCTTCTGGCCAAGTAAGAAAGATCAGTTCCTTTTTGGTAGTTGTTTTGGTCATTTAGCAGTGTGTCGTCATTACTGAGGAAATAATTACAACAGACATAAACAAGGAATGTTCTCATATTTCTCCTATTTATTTGGAAGATATGAACATTGGGAACAATCTTCTAATGAAAATTGTATGTTTCCACATCAGGCGTGGGTAAATATCACATCCGGTGGGACTGCTAAGTTGATACAGGATGGCACTGTGCATGTGGTACGTCCATGTCTGAGAGGTCTTGAGCACTTGCTTTTCCTTCAGTAATGCTCCTTTTCAACAAAATTACTGGTTTAGATGAGTGGAGCTGTTGATGTGGCACTCGAAAGCAATAGAAGGAATAGTGGATGAAAAGGCCAGGAAAAAATAAGAGAAGGATCTAAAAGACACAAAGATGCTTAATGCGTTTGACAAGTGCTTATTCAAAACAAAACAAAACACACTTTTGAATAAACTTAGGTCTAAGGTTATTTTCCCTTTGAATGTGAGAAGCAAGAATTCCTGAATTGTGATGACTCTCCTTTTTTTAAGTCTATATAGTTTCAAGTTTCACTGTCAAGTAGAGATGGGAAATCGGGAGAGAATAGGACAAACAGGTAATGTTTGGCTGATTTTTATTTTTTAGCCTTACTGCTTGCCCCTTTTTTTTGTTTTTCTGACCACTTAAGCAAAGGGACCCAGCTGTCTGTGGAATGGTTGCTCAGAAAAGTGTCTTCAAGGGTGATGGGGGAGAAATTTCACAAGACAAAGAAAGCTTTTCCCGCAAAAGCCAGTTGGCTGGCTATCTTGCACCAGGCCTTTAAAACAAAACAAAACAAAAAGTACATTAATGTATTTGCAATTGTATTGATTTTTCTTTTCCTCATTAGTCTCATGCTGATCATCTGACAATGGCTAGTTATCAGCAATTGAAAACCCATCATCTAGCAACACCATGTGAACACTGGTTAGTGGAACCGCCTGTATGTCTCTTTTCTGTATGCTCTATCTAGTTCTAAGCAAGCTTCATTTGATGTACCCTCCTGTCAGAGTGTGATTTACCACATGGGTGTTTCAGGTCTTCTTTGAGAGGAAGCAATATCTTAAAATTTGGGGAAAGAAAAATCTGGCCCATCTGCTGAGTTGTTGTGTTTTAGAGCACAGAGCAAATTCTGGTTCATTCAAAAGGGGGAAAAATGCTTCCTTTATGTAGAATTACATAGTTCTGTACTGTAGCACCTGGAAACTCTGAAGAGGCTAGGTTCTAGAAAGTGGCTCTAGAGATGCTTTTGGGGAGAAGGAGATGGTCCCTCTGTGCCCCAGCCAGCCTGGGGCTATGTCTCTCTTGATGTGTGACAAGTTAATTTGTTCCTACATGATATTGACTTTCAGAGATGGTTTCTGTAGTGCCCTTGAAGGTGTTGCTCTGACCGCCAAGCTCAGGTCATCAGGAGTATCTATTTGACCTGCTTCTCCAGAGTGTAAAAATGAGATTGAGGAACACTCAGAAATCCTTGCTTTCTCCCTGCAGCCTACCTTCTTTTTTCCTTTGTGCTGTCTGTAGGGAAAGGTGTCCCTACCCTCCTTTCTGAAATGTGCATGAATTGAAATTATAAAACTTTGCATAAGTTGAGTAGAGACGGAGGAAATAATTACCTACTGCAATATTAGAAAGGGCTAAGTACTTGCTGATGATCTTAAATATTTTCATGTAAAAACTTTGGGAACTGAAACACAGGGTTTTCTGTTTATTATTTTATGCATTTCAGTAGCTGAGTCACTTTAAGGCACTGTCTACTTGGAAAAGAACTTCATGACCTCTGAATGGAAATTATTTAAATAGGTATGCAAAGAAGAACTTGGGAAACCTTTGCTTATCAGAGTGGAGTGTCGTGGTTCCAGTAGTACCCTGTTCAAGTACCTTTTTGTTGCTTCAACATATTCCTAATGAAGAGAGAAAAAAATCTGTTTGATTCTATTTAATATTTTTTAATTGCATATGTAATTTTTATTTATAATCAGCATTTAAACATTTGAATTGTTTGACTTGTGATCTGCTAAAGCTTTTTAATGTTGTCTGTGAACCACAGCAAACTTCTGCATGCTTCGGACCAAGTTTACTCTTGATTTCTTTATGTTGATTTCCACTGATGTCTGGTATGACCCCATGCATTTTATTTGTGGGTTTTGTTTTATTTGTTTGTTTTTTAATTGCAGACCTCTGGAGTTTCAATGTTTAGTGTTGACTCCTTGAAGCAGTGAACAGCAAAATCAGTTAACCTGCTTTCTGCCCTGACTTTTCCCAGGATAGTTGTTTGTGCTTCAGTGGTGATGTCCCCTTCGGTAGAAGGGTGTGCGTATGGAACTGCAGCTCTGCCCTGCTGCCTCTCTTTTCTTCTGAACTCATTCCTAGTCAGTAGAAAGAGAAGAATGACAATGTAATTAAGCCATCAATTAAAAGTGTTATTTGTGGGACACAGCTTTGAGGCAGGGAGGCCACATTGCTTTTAAACTCTGTTAATATTTATTTTAAGGAACAAAAGTGTTCAGGAGTGGAAATGCTTTCTGAGACCTGGTCAAGTGATAACTGCAGAGCACAGCAGGGAATTATTGACTGAGCTTTATCTCAGCTGATAAAGGCCTCCCTTTGGGGTCCTTATCAAGTGTTATGAGAACTGTGCTTGGAGAGGTTTCACAGTGCTTATATACTGCACAGAAAATACCCCTGGTAGCGTTAGGGTTGTTTGAAAACATAATACAGTCAAATTATTGAACTTTCTCATACGCTTAGGGAAACATCCTTCCAGTAATTCCTGGCAATCCTACTCACTTCGCAGCATCTCATCTGCAAAATATTCACTAGTGGTGTGAGGTAGTAGCTGTGACTATCAAGTCACCATGTTAGGGTTTGGATTTTTTTAACTGTAGCAACTGTCTTGATAAAGCTGTTAAAATAGTGATTGTGAAGTGGAGGTTCTTCAACACCAGCTCAGCTTTGTTTCAGCATCCATAATGCTGTTCCTCTGCCTTTCTTTGCTACCAGTTTGACTTTAAATAGGCAGCATAGGATTGAAATTAGCCAGAGTGCAGCAGTACATCCCTTAACAGCCTGCCTATCAGAAACATGGTGTTACAGTGCTGGGGGGACCATCACCATCACATGTTCTTTCATGATTGCAGACAAACACCAGCGGTACAGAGACTCAGTGGTGCTGAGTGGTTGGTAGTTGATGATTCCTATAGCAAAGTTAGGCCAAGGACTTGGCTTGGTTGGGCTTAACTGCGTGCTAAATTGGCATTTCAGACTGTTGACAGTGACTGCTGCTGTGGGAGGCTGTCACCTGCTCCTTGTTACAGCATTGCCTGCCTCTTGCAATTCCCATTGCTGCTTCACATTTCATCCGATTTTCAGAATTCAAAGATGTTATATGCTAGCTAAATTGTGGCATCTGCTGACTTTGTGACAATAAAGTTTTAGTATGGATTTTGTAGGGTTCTTTTCTTCCTTTTACAGATGTGGAAGTGAGCTAGTGGCAGTATCAGATTACTTCTAATGTTTGTTAAACAGTAGCTTCAGTTATTGGGCTTTTTTTCTCAGCATTTTGTTGCCTGTTAGCTCATGAAAGAATGTTTTCTTCTTAATTTGTTACTCTAAGGACGACAGCTCTCTTACCTGTCGTGTGTTTTGTGAAAAACATAAAATTTGAAAGAACGATATTTAAATCTATTTGTAAGCAAATGGGATGTTCTGAATTAGGTTGGGTGGTTTATTATTCACTGTATGCTATGGCTTGGTTTCTTTCCCCCCCCCCCCCCCCCCCCCCCCCACCTTGTAAAATGACCCAGACTA
>VWYK01048620.1:1712-24076 GCA_013399775.1 Semnornis frantzii
CCCCACCTCCTCCCGGCTGGCAAATCCCTTTCTAAGAACGTTTCCAGCCTGCCAGAAGCTCAGTGCAGCACCCAGCAACAGTTTGGGCAGGGCTTGTGTAAGCAGCTGCCTGATGGTCACTGCTGGAGCTGGGAAGAGCAGCCACAGCTTCTAAAATAAACCTCTTCCATCGTCCTCCAACGCTTGGAAGAGGTCCCAAGGACTCTGCTTTCATAGAGTCCCTTTCTAAGAACGTTTCCAGCCTGCCAGAAGCTCAGTGCAGCACCCAGCAACAGTTTGGGCAGGGCTTGTGTAAGCAGCTGCCTGATGGTCACTGCTGGAGCTGGGAAGAGCAGCCACAGCTTCTAAAATAAACCTCTTCCATCGTCCTCCAAGGCTTGGAAGAGGTCCCAAGGACTCTGCTTTCATAGAGTCATAGAATCATAGAACGGTTTGGGTTGGAAGGGATCTTTAAAGGTCATCTAGACCAACTCCCCTGGAGTCAGCAGGGACATCTGCAACTAGAGCAGGTTGCACACAGCCTCAAGCAGCCTGACCTGGAGTGGCTCTAAGCATGGGACATCCAGCAGTTTGCCCTCTCCTATGCCTGCTCTTCCTCGCTGTGAGTCAGTCAGAGGATGTGGGGTGGCAGCTGGGATGCTCTGCCACTTTGTGCTGCTCCCATCCTGCTCCTTCAAAGCTTTTAAAAGGCATCATCTGGTATGAGAAATGGTATTTTTCAAGGACTCTTCATGCAAAAAAAAAAAAAAGAAAAGAAAAAAGAAAAAAGGCCCTTGGAAGGCTGTTTGGTACGTGGGGATGTGTTGGAGGCTTTTACACAGCTGCTGAATCCTTTTCTCCTGTTTTCGTGGGGCTGAAATGTTGCAAGGACACTTGAGGAGCCTGGGATGGGTCTGTACGCCTGCAGCAGCCTGCTCATGGTGTTGTTGTAGCACTGCTCTGATCCCCTCAGCCACTGAAATGAAACTTGGCCTGGGGAAAAAAATTTTCTGATGTTCACACCTTCTGATCTTGGATGGATTCTGGAGGAAGCTTTGGCTGTGCCTGGCACTCCACAAAAATTAAAGGAAGGATCATAGAATCGCTTGGGTTGGAAAAGCCCTCTAAGAAAGAACCTCTAAGACCATTCAGTCCAACCACCAACCTGAGACCACCATGGCCATTCAACCACGTCCCCAGGTGCCATGTCCACCAGGTTTCTTCAGCACCTGGAAGGTGAACTTGTCTCTTGTAACCGAAATACAAGACAAGACCCGGGGGAGGATGCAGGCAGGGGCTGTGTGGGACCAAACCTCCTTAGCTAGGGCAAGAAATAGAGGGTTAGGTGTAACTGGGATCTAGCAGACAAACCAGGGCTCACATCCCCTCTTTGTCATGCAGGGCCTGGTGGTGTCAGAAGCCAGAACAAGCCACAGTGCTTCCTCTGCAGGGCATACCAGTAACAGTACCCAGAGCTTCCTTCCCGGGGGAACTGGGAAGCTTCAGTAATTGAGAATTTCAAGGATCTTTGAAATCAGCAGCTGAAAGATGCTCCAGAAATACAGAGCAGTTTTATTTTTAGAATGACTATGCAGTAAAATCTCCTTCCTTTATTTTCTGCAAAGGGCTTTCTCCTAGTCTGGAAAGGCCAGCTGGGCTATCTGAGCAAACCTGCAGTGCTGCATAAGGAGAGGAAGGGGGAAAAGAGAAAACACAGAAAAAACAACCCAAGGCCAGCCACAATGAGGTATTCTGGGCTTTTCTTCTTCTTCTTTTTTTTTTTTTCCTTTCATCTTTTTATTAAGCAGGATCATATTGAAATGCTAAAAAATACTGCCAGGGCACCAGACAGCCCTGAGAAAACCTGGAATTTCTGCCAGGTGAGCATCAGCAGGAGCTGAACCTTGCTGAGCAGGCCTGCACCACACACCAAGGGCACTGGCATCGCTGTGGCAGGTGTGGCACTGGGGAGCTGCTGCCAAGACCATTTGCCAGCTCTGGGGGCAGCAGGGAGCTGGCAGGGAGCAGCCAGATGAGGCAGCCTTTGTGAAGACAGGGGCTTGCTATGGGACAGATGATGTGGTCAGAGCAGGCATCTCCTGGGAAGGAGAGCAGCCTCCAAGGACAGCTAGAGCAGGAGGGCTACAGTGATGCCCTGGGTGGAGGGTTTAGCCCAAGCCTTACTCTGCTCCAGCCATTGTTCTGTCCTCCACAAGGCTGGTGAAGGGTCTGAAGAACAGGTCTGTGAGGAGTGCTGAGGGAACTGGGGCAGTCTGGAGAAAAGAAGGCTGAGGGAAGACCTTCTGGCTCTCTACAACTCCCCGAAAGGAGGTTGGAGCCAGATGGGGGTTGGTATCTCCTTCCAAGGAACAAGAGGGAACAGGCTCAAGTTGCAGCAGGGGAGGTTTAGGTTGGGACATTGGAAGAAACCTCTTCACTGGGAGAGTTCTCAAAGACTGGAACAGGCTCTGCAGGGAGGTGATTCAGTCACCATCCCTGGGCTGTTTCTAAGAGGCAGAGATGTGGTGCTGAGGGTCACTTGGCAGAGCTAGAGAATGGTTGGAATGGATGATCCTAAAGGCCTTTTCCAGCCAAAACAATTCTGTGGTTCTATGGGCTCCCCTGAGGGGCTCTGCCACCTCCAAACTGAACACTTAGACCAATAACCTACTTCTGCACATCATGTCCACTGACTTTTCAGTGTCTGGTGTACGCAAAGAGGGCTGAGAGGAAGCCACACAAAGAAGAGAGATCAAATGGGCTGAGTGGATCACAAATGGGATCTGCCTGGCCTTGGGAAAGGCACAATTCCTGTCACAGAAAGGACTGAATGGCTCTTGGGACATATTTGGAAGGACTAAAGCTACTTCCAGTAAACCTGAGGTTAGTGCTAGATGGAGAGCCAGAATGAGTTCTGCATAAAACCTCTACCAGCCGGGCACAGGAGAGTTTCATCCATCCATCATTCAGCACTTTTCAAGTCGTTTGTGTTGATCTCTCCTTTTCCATGAGACACAAAAGCCTTTGAAGCACATCTTCTCCAAAACACCCATTTCCACATAATCAGAGCCTAAGAAGTAAGGAGCACTCAGAGTCACTGTGCTCAGAGCATCCAGATGCTGCCACCACTTAGTTTGTCACCTGGGGATTAGTTTCAGGTGGTGGTGGATTTGGGGTGCCAAATGGATCTAAGGACAGGTAGAAGAGACAGCAAGGAGAAAGCATCTCTCCCCTCCTCTGCAGCCTTTCTGCTGCTTCTAAATGGATGGAGAGAAGGATGTGCTCAAAACAGAGCAAAGAGGCACCTGGGAGCTGAACCTTTCATTCCCACAGCCGATGGATCCTATTCCCTCCCTGGGGAGGGACTGAGGAGGAAGGAAGTGTGGTCAAACAATGAGCTGCAGGAAGGCTGCTGGCTGAAAGCAAGGGCCTGACTCAGCAAGCATCAACTCAAAATGAAGCTCCCACCAGCCAAAGCTGCAGCCCATGGGTCCCCTCCTGGCAATGCCCAAGGCTGAGCTGGTTGGGGAGGTTCAGCCACGATGCACCTGGTCCATCATCCTCACGGGAGATGTGGCCTCTGCACCCAGCATGTGAGCAAAAAGACCCTGTGACAGCACCCTGAGAGGCCAGGTCCCACCCTCAGCCCTAGAACAAGTGCACCCCATGACCTAGGCAGTGGGGGTTTAGCTCAGGAACAGAAACACACAGGAACCAGCCTGGAATATCGATAAATAATAGATCACTACTAAATATTACCTTTCCTCTCCCTCCTTCTGCTTGCCCTGTGTCTTTTTCCTCTCTTCTCCTGCTTGCTCTGTGCCTTTTTCCTTTTTTCTTCTCCTTGCCCTATGCCTTTTTCTTCTCTTCTTCTCCTTGCCCTATGCCTTTTTCCTCTCTTCTTCTGTCCTATGTCATCTTCTTCTCTTTATCTGCTTGCCCTATGTCTTTTCCGTCTCTTCTGCCCTATGCCTTTTCCCTCTCTTCTTCTGCTTGCTCCACGGTCAACTGCTAAGCAATCTGGAGGGCCTTATGTACCAAACAGATGATCATTCTCATTTTTATTAACTGCCTAAAATGTGATTCCAGTGGGAAATATCATCGCATGTGCCACTCACCCTGCAGTGTCCCCAGGTCCTAAGTTCTTCTTGGGCACTGCAGGGTGGCTGGGGCACAAGTCATGGGGACAGCAAGGGGGGTTCAGAGCACAGAAGAGGAGAGAAGATGAGGGAAAGCTGACTCACATCACTTAGCTGCTGCTGGCCTGCATGGCGCCCAGCTGCTACAGAGCATGAGCAGGCACCCATCGCCTGCTTGCCTGGCAGGGGAACCCAGCCAAGCTGCTGTGCTGCCAGCCAGCACTTTCTCTCCTCTCCAAGGCAGCTTAACAAGAGCTGTTTGCTGTAGTAATGCTGACAGCCCAGTTCACAGCATCATGGAATGGGTTAGGTTGGAAGAGGTCTTTAAATGTCATCCATTTCAAACCCTCCATGCAGGCAGCAGGGACACCTGCAACAACAGCAGTTACAGACCCAAACAACCTGATCTGGAATGGTTCTAGGGGTGGGGCAGCTACCACTTCTCTCTGCTCAGCTTGGAACGGGCTTTCACCACTCTCAGCATCAAACATTTCTTCTTTCTCTCCCTCTTCCATATCAAACCATCACCCCTTGTCCTCTCATAAGAGGCCCAGCTCAAAGGTCTGTCTCCTGCTTTCTTGGAGGCTCCTTTAAGTTTTGAATGGCCACCAGAAGGTCTCCCTGGAGCATTCTCCTCTCTAGAATGAACACTCCCAACTCTCTCATCCCATTCCCACACCAGAGGGCTTCCAGCCTTCACGCAATTGTTGTGGCCTACTCTGGACCTGTTCCTTCTCATGCTGAGGGCTCCGGAGCTGGACACGCCACTCCAGTTCCCTCCTATCCCAAATCTTTTCCACTCTTCTGCCCTAAAAAGGAGAGGTTAGGTTTAGGAGCAGGACCAGGCTGGACCCACCCCCATGCTGCACGGCACCTCTGGCCCAGGGCTGTGGTTTGCAGAGCAGAGTCCATGCTGCTAAGCTCCCTTAGGCAGCCTCTGCAGAGCCCCTGAATTGTTCAGCTGCAGAAGACAGAAACTGCATTTTTCTATTCTGTGAATTGTCCCAAGGGATTCATCTCACCAGTTTCCCTGCTTCCACAGCCCCACACCAGGATTTCCAGGAGGAAGGAAGTCTCATTTCCAGGGAGAGGAAGCAAGCATCTCACCAGCAAAGGAATGAAGCAGCAGCTCTCATGCTTAGAGCATCACTCCTACTCCACAGGAGCAGAGGGGCCTCTGCTCCTCCCTCTGCCACACACACCCATTACCTCTCTCAGGGGCTTCAGTATAACCCATCAGGACTCCATGTATATCCATCAAAATCCCATGTAGACCCATCAGGACCCCATGTAGATCCACCAAGACCCCCTGGAGACTCATCAGGGCCCCATGTAGACCCATCAAAAAGCTGTGTAGACCCATCAGAACCTCATGCAGACCCAACAGGACCTCATGTAGACCCATCAGAACCCCATGTAGATCCACCAAGACCCCATGGAGACTCATCAGGGCCCCATGTAGACCCATCAAAAAGCTGTGTATACCCATCAGAACCTCATGTAGACCCAACAGGACCCCATGTAGACCCATCAGGACCTCATGTAGACCCATCAGAACCCCATGTAGATCCACCAAGACCCCATGGAGACTCATCAGGGCCCCACGTAGACCCATTAAGACCCCATGTAGACCCATCAAGACCTCATGTAGACCCATCAGGACCCCATGTAGACCCATCAGAATCCTGTGTAGACCCATCGGAGCCCCATGTAGACCCATCAAGGCCCCATGTAGACCCATCAAGCCCCCATGTAGACCCCTCAGAACCCCATGTAGACCTATCAGAACCCTGTGTAGACCCATCAGGGCCCCATGTAGACACAACAGCCTTGATTTTGCAGGCAGTTACTGCAGAAGCCATTGATGACCCTACCTGTTCCCATGTCAAAACCATCACATGCCCAATGCCCTGTTTCTCTTTGGGGCAGGACAGTGTCTCAAATGATGTCTCTGTTGAATTTCTTCACCACCCACCAATACGAAATCTGCTGCCGCTTAGCCCCAGTACTGAGCGGACACATGGCTGCGATACAGCATCGATGGAAGGCTGAAGCAAAGCCAGGGAATGAAGTTGGATCTCACAGGGTTCAACGAGGCAAAGATGCAAGGTCCTGCACCCGGGCTGGGGGAAAATGAAAAGTAATTTTTTACCCTGAGGGTAGTAAGACCTTTGCCAAGGTTGCCCAAAGAGGTGGAAGATGCCCCATGCTTAGACCCATTCCGGGTCAGGTTCTTTGGGGCTGTGAGCAACCTGCTCTAGTTGTAGATGTCCCTGCTGGCTGCAACAGAGTTGGACTGGGTGAGCTTTGAAGGTTCCTTCCCACCTAAACCATTCTATGGAAGTGGTGGGTGATAAGGCCCTAAGAAGCTGCTTCTTTACAGTGGGTGTAAAAGAGCCAGAGACAGAAGAGGCTGGAAGGAGGCAGCATTAAGGAGATATGGATTCAGGAGACCTGAAAGCAAAATACAGCTGCAGCTTGGAAGCCGTGACAGAAAATGTAGGGCAAAAAATTTACAGAGAGAAAGCAACCTGAGGACTGATCAAAAGTGCAGAGAAAGCATCAGGGAGATGGGGGAAAAAAACCCAGAAACTACATTTGAGGATCCTATCTGCCACTGCAATAAATAAGAAGTTGGAGGAAAGGAAGGCTGCCTTGGGAAAGCAAGGGCAAAACCATTGAGATTGATCTCCCATCAAACAATGTTTGACAAAGGAAGCTGATTAGGGGCTGAAAAGCCCAGCCTGGTGTTAGGGGGGTGATAGGCAGGACACTTGGGTTTCCAAAGAACCAACAGTCAAAGCTGTGGAGTTCCCTTCAGGCCCACTGATGCTGGCTTGAACTGAAGGTTCACTAGATGCCCTTTGAGCACCTCCTGCCCAGAGGACTTCTCCTGCCATTCAAGACAGATGTCTTGAAACATCACACAAGATGTTTCTAAGCTCAGGGTCCTGTAGGCTGATAAACCTTGGCCTGGTCCACAGAAGCGACCTGCCCTCCATACAGCAGAGCCATGTCCACGTGTTGAGCACCACCAGCAACCTCCTACCCCACAGCCACCAGCCCTAGAGCCAAGAGTGGTGAGGAAATACAACTGCCCTCTTCCTTTTGTCCTCCTACCCCCCTGGAAACTATCTCTGTGTCCCATTGCTTCCTCTGGCAGGACAGGTACCTACAGATGTTGTTTCTTAGACATGTATCTATGGGGGTTGGACTAGATGACCTTTGGAGGTCCCTGCCAAACCAAACCATTCTATGATTCTATACACATCCAAGAAATTAATTGTCCCCATCAAATAAGCCTGAGGGCTGCTGCTCTTCCAATTACCTTGGCCAGTTTTGGTCCAATTTCTCTTAGGAGATAGGCACGATTTAGTCTGAAGGCATCCTTCAAGATGGCTTTGGATCTTCCTCTTTCAGAGAAGCTTATTGTTGCCCATGAAAGTTTTCCCCAGGGAGCCTATCTGAGTGGGGGAACTGGCAGGTTCCTGCCTGGCTGGATGGTTGATGATGCGTCCCTGTGGGGGATTCCTTGGGAGTTACACTGCCATCACCAACGCTGCAAACAATGAGCTCATGCAGTGCCCGAGGCTGTCCTGGTTCTCCAAGAGAAGGTAGCTATTGCTTGTTATTTCCAGCTTCCCAAGGGCTGGCAAACCATCAGTGGATAAACCTGTCTGGGGCTGTCCACTGCTGGGGTGAGACCTCTCATCTCCACATCCTTAGGGTCTTCCACTGCTGAGGTGAGACCTCTCGTCTCCATACCTTCAGGGTCTTCCACTGCTGGGATGAGACCTCTCATCTCCATACCTTCAGGGTCTTCCACTGCTGGGGTGAGACCTCTCATCTCCATACTCTTAGGGTCCTCCACTACTGGTGTGAGACCTCTTCTCTCCCTACTCTTGATGCTCCCTCAACAAGCCAGAAAGGAAAACTCCTTTCATCACCTCCTTAGCCACCCCACCCAAACCTCATTGAGCTGGCTCTGCTGCACTGCATGCTGCAAGAAGAGCTCATCAAAGCTGCCTTTTAATTGCTGGAGTAACAACTTGAAGGTACAAACCCCCCAGTGACATTTCCGTGACTAATTAAATAATTAAACACAGCCTGACAACCGAGGAGCACAACCAGGCAGCCAAAAAAGCAAAAGCACTTTCTAAGCTCTGGCAGCAAGAAATAGAAAGGGGTTCAGCACCTTGCATGTCCTGGCAGGGAAGGTTGCTGATGGGTTGTGTCTTTTTGAATAGAGGCCAAGCATAAGTAACGGCACTACCATCCTCTGATGAAGCCTTTGGACTCTGTCCAAAGCCTTGTTGAAGCATCAGCTCAAACTGGAAGCCACGTTGGAAAAGCAGGGCTAAATATGGCCATGCTGCTGGTGCTGGTGGAGCAAGGGCTGTGTACTGCCTGCAGCTCTGTGAAGACTTCTGTGTAGGGTCTGGACAGGATCATCCAGAGGCACCTGGACAAAAGGGAGAAATGGGCCCAGGTGAACCTCATGATGTTCAACAAAGCCAAGCACAGGGTCTTACACCTGGGTCAGGGCAATACTGGGCATCAATCCAGGCTAGAGGGTGATGAGATTGAGAGCAGCCCTGCAGAGAAGGACTTGGGGGTGCTGGTGGGGGAGAAGCTGGGCATGAGCCAGCAATGGGCACTGGCAGCCCAGAAGGCCAATGGCAGCCTGGGCTGCATCCAAAGCAGCATGGCCAGAGATGGAGAGAGGGGATCCTACCCCTCTGCTCTGCTGAGACCTCACCTGCAGGGCTGTGTCCAGTTCTTGGGCCCTCAACACAGGCAGGACATGGACCTGATGGAGCTCATCCAAAGGAGGCCACAGAGATGATCAGAGGGCTGGAGAAGCTCTGCCCCTTTGGAGAGGGACAGGCTGGGAGAGTTGGGGCTGTTCAGCCTGGAGAAGAGAAGGCTCCAGGGGGACCTTAGAGCTGCATTTCAAGATCTGAAGGGGACCTAAAGGAAAGCTGAGGAGGAACTGTTTAGAAGGGTCTGTGGTGACAGGACAAGGGGCAGTTATTTGAAAGTACTGCAGGGTACATTTGGCTTGGACATCAGTATGAATTTCTTTGCTGTGGTACACTGGAACAGATTGCCCAGAGGTAGAGTCCTCATATCTGCAGACATTCAAGGTCAGTCTTGATGAGGCTCTAAGAAACCTGACTGTAGTTGCAGACATTCCTACTTGCTCCAGCAGGGGTGGGTTAGATGACCTTCACATGTCCCTTCCAACCTGATGCATTCTGTGATGGAAAACGTTCAAGCACTGGGGTGCTGACCCAGCACCCCAGTGTGACCCTGGCATGGGAAAGGCCAGGCTTGTGTCTCATCTCCCATGCTGATCCCAGATTTATCCTCAGTCTTCAGCACAAAGCAAATCTCATTCCCTGCAGTCACCTGTACAGGACCCAACAGGCTAAAGAGCATAGCCCTCCACCGAGAAGACAATCTATGCCACCTCCTTCAGCCTCAGATCTCAAGCAAGCTTACAAACCACTTAAAGCATTAATATGGTGATAGTGAGGACTGCCCAGACTAGAGGGAAGCTGGGTAAGATTCATTCTCCATCACAATCCAGCCTTGGTTTCATAAACTTAGAAAGCCAAGTCACTGAGACTCTCTCCTGGGGATGTGGTGCAGCATCTCAGCAGCATGCCTGGGGTGACAGCACCAAGCCCTGACAGAAGCCAGGGTCTGACATGCTTTTAATTCTTCAGGATAGAGCAGCAGCAACACAGGCTTGAAGCAGGAGGGTGAGGAGACTGAAATACAACCCTAAAGAAAGGCCTGGGAGGCTGCCAATGGTTTACATTCTTCATGGCACAGTTTGCTGCTGGCTCCACTGCCTGATGTGATTAGTCTGAGAAAGAATTGACCAGAGCCTTCTCAGATCAGTCCTGCCAGGGTGGCTCTGCCCACAGCCAGCATCCTTGCAGTCACCAGGAGTCCTGCAAGGCCCCATGTACCCATGGGGAAGTTCATTACTTCTTTCCCCTGAATTTGGTGATGTCATCTGTAAGAGCACTGCACCACTTTCAGCCCAGACCTTACTGATACACAGACACAGAGAGGGAAAATATCTTCATAGAGGAGCAGAGAAATGCTTTGCCTCCAGAAGAGCTCTGCCAAATGGGGTTGGACAACATCATAAAATCACAGAATGGGTTGGGTTGGAAGGGACCTTAAAGATAATCCAGTTTCAATCCCCTGCCATGGGCACGGACACTTCCCACCAGCCCAACTTGCTCAAGGTCTCAATCAACCTGCCCTTGAACACCTCCAGGGAGGGGGCAGCCATAACCTGCCTGAGCAACATGTGCCAGTGTCTCCCCACTCTCACTGCCAACAATTTCTTCCTCACCTCCAGTCTCAGTCTCCCCTCTCCCAGTTCAAAGCCGTTGTCCCTAGTCCTGGCACTCTCAGCCCTTGTCAAAAGTCCCTCCCAAGCTCTCCTATAGCCCCCTTCAGGGACTGGAAGGCTGCTCTAAGGTCTCCCTGGAGCTATTCTCCAGGCTGAATAGCCCCAACTGTCCCAGCCTGTCCCCATAGGGGAAGTCCTCCAGCCCTCTTATCATTAAGATGACCTTCCAAGCTGATGCGCTGTATGATGGCCCCTCACAGCACTGGCCACTAGAAGAGCAGAGGACTTCCTTCTCACCCCCAGCTTCTCACAAACCCTGCACCAGTTTAATTCTGAGTCAAGACTAGTGCAAACCCACCACATGCCAACCTTGCATATGTTTCCACCGTGCTTATGTAAAGCGATTAGCGGTAAACCGATAGAAATCTCGCGTGTGGATGAAGTGACATAGCAGGATGAGCCCGTGGCAGGGCTCCATGGGAGCAGCTGTCCCATGCACATCAAATGTGGAGCAGCTCCATACCATGGAAAGCTGAGGACCCAACACATTGATTTCTCCCTGCCTCTCAACCTTTGAAAGCAAATCTTCTGCCTTAGCTTGCTGCTGAGCTCTGGGGGCTAGCGCTGGGCACGCTGCTGTGCGGGGGTGAAGATGGCACAGCCTGGGTCATGCACAGCCAGAATAGATCCCCCAAATGGCAGCACTGCTATAAACAATGATGGTGCCATTAAGGGCCCCTGGCTCAGCTCTTTGCTGGCTGTGCAAATAATTTCAGTGTGGCAGAAGTGTAAGCAAACAGAGGAGAATAACAGAATGTGTTCCTCTGGTGCCCCGAGCTCGCTGGGAAGCATCAGGGAGACCACTTAAAACTGCTCAAGCACTCAGCAGCTTCAACTGCCAGACTCTGAAACTTTGTTTATACCATGCCCTGGGCTGCAGCAGAAGAAGCATGACCAGCAGGATAAAGGAGGTGATTCTGCCCCTCTGTTCTGCTCTGCTCTTGTCAGACTCTATTTGGAGTACTGTATCCAGCTCTGGGGTCTCCTAACATGATAAGGACTTGGAAATGCTGCTGCAGGTCCAGAGGAGGCCACGATCAGAGTGCTGGAACCTCTCCCCTGTGGGGACAGGCTGGGAAAATTGGGGCCTGGAGAAGGCTCCAGGGAGACCTTAGAGCAGCCTTCTAGTACCTGAAGGGGCTACTGGAGGGACATTTTGCAAAGGCTGGGAGTGACAGGACAAGGAACGCTGGCTTTGAGCTGGGAGAGGGGAGATTGACGCTGGAGATGAGGAAGAAATCCTTGCCAATGAGGGTGGTGAGACACTGGCACAGGCTGCCCAGGCAGGTTGTGTCTGGCCCCTCCCCGGAGGTGTACAGGGGCAGGTTGGATGAGGCCTTGAGCAGCCTGGGCTAGTGGGAGGTGCCCCTGCCTGTGGCAGAGGGGTTGGAACTGGATGGTCTTTAATCCATTCTGTGATTATTTCTGGTCTATTTCCAAACCCAGGTGAAACACTGATCTAGCAAAGCAGACTCACTTAACCCCTCCGACCACAGGGCTTTGGAGACTCAGTGTAGACAGGGAAGGCTCTAGGTAGCCATGCTATTGCATTTCCCATAATTCAAAGGTGTCTCAGGTCACCAAGCCCCTATGGCAAAAAAAGTAAAGAAAAAATCAGGCCCAGACAAAGAAGTGTCCTTCAGCTGCACTGCACTGGCACCACAGGAGCTTGTGTCTGCCAAACACTCACAAAAAGCACTGCTCCTTTTCATGTCTCTGAGTAATTTCACAGAATCACAGAGCTGTTTGGGCTGGAGAAGGCCTCTAAGATCATGGGGTCCAGCCATCATCCTAAGACCAGCATGGCCAATTTCACACACTTGGCCCCAGAAGCTCATGTTGCAACAATTAGGACCTCTTGAACTGAGCAACAACCTGTGCTCAGGTTCCTTGCTGGGTACTCAAGCGATGCCCTGGCTCCAGCCTCTGTTTCCTTGGCACCTAGGTTTGTTGGTTTGTAAAGCTGGTAAACACAGAGCCACCTCCGGGCTCCAGCTCGGCTTTTTGTCATATCAGTGCCATTTAGTCATATCAGTGATGTCAGAGCTGGGATGGGCTAAGAGTACCAGAGAGACCAGCAGAAGAGAGTTACAGCTACTGAGGTGGCAATTGCCATGTTAATAATTAGCATCTGTGGCCATCAGAGCTTGTAAGGCATATCCAAGCAGGGATACGCTTCGAGCCAGCAACAACAGTGGGTTTGTGGCTGGTTACCAAGACTCCCCCAGCTTCTCAGTGCCCTCAGGGACTAAGGTAGGGCTCTTGGAGCCAGTGAAAACTGTGTTTAGAGCAGGGTTTGCATGTCTGGACCTGCAGCATAAGCTTTCCCCCAGCAGAGCTGCAGTCTGCTGGCACAGAAGTGTCCTCTCTCTCCCTGGTGGACTTGGCAGTGCTGGGATAACGGTTGGACTCCATGATCTTAAAGGTCTTTTCCAACCTAAATGATTCTGTGATTCTTCTTGCCAAATGAAGTCCAGAGACTTTCCTTTAGACCAACTGCTCAAACCTGTTCTGAAAAACAGAGAAACAGACCATCCTGCAGTGAAACCTCACACCTCTGACACTGAAAAGCACTTCATTGCCAAAGCACAAAGCAATGCAGAGCTTACACTGGCTCCAGAAGACCTCACTCAATCATTTCAGCAGGAGATCCACATATGTGCTGTCTGAGGGATTTCCAGCCCTGGAAGATGCTCACATCTGCTTGAACACTTGACTCCAGGATGTGATTACACTCCTGCCACTTCAGGAGCTGGTGGTTTCCACTTGTGCCTTGAAAAGCTCTGCTTTGCCATCCCTCCTTGCAGCTGATCAGCCAAGCTGGACAGGGAGAGGCTTTCAGAGGGGTCCCAGCACACACACACACACACACACACACACACACACACACACACTGCCAAACGACCCAGCTGTTTGCCTAAACAGAGGGATGAAAAGCAACACTCCCATCCTGCAGCAGTACATGGTGGGAGGTGATCTGCTGGAGGGCAGCCCTATGGAGAGGGACCTGGGAGTGCTGGTGGATAACATCCATGGCACAGCAATGTGCCCTGGTGGCCAAGAGGGACCATGGGATCCTGGGGGGCATTAAGAAGAGTGTGTCCAGCAAATCAAGGGAGGTTCTCCTCCCCCTCTGCCCTGGCGAGACCTCATCTTCAGTACTGCGTTCAGTTTTGGGCTCCCCAGTTGAAGAGGGACAGGGGAGAAGAAGGTCCAGCAGAGGGCTATGAGGATGATGAGGGGACTGGAGCACTGCCTGATGAGGACAGGCTGAGGGACCTGGGGCTGCTTAGTCTGGAGAAGCGAAGACTGAGAGGGGATTTATTAAATGTCTAGAAATATCTGAGGCCTGGGGGTCAGGACTGGGGGGACAGGCTCTGCTCACTTGCTCCCTGGGATAGGACAAGGAGCAATGGATGGAAGCTGCAGCACAGGAGGTTCCACCTCAGCACAAGGGAAAATTCTTTACTGTAAGGGTCCGAGAGTACTGGCACAGGCTGCCCAGAGAGGTTGTGGAGTCTCCTTCTCTGGAGACTTTCAAGGCCCATCTGGATTCATTCCTGTGTGACCTGAGCTAGATTATGG
Organism: Semnornis frantzii; assembly: GCA_013399775.1. Taxonomy (NCBI): domain Eukaryota; kingdom Metazoa; phylum Chordata; class Aves; order Piciformes; family Ramphastidae; genus Semnornis; species Semnornis frantzii. The sequence continues at coordinate 15,852 of VWYK01048620.1, forward strand.
TCCTGTTCTGGCAGGGGGGTTGAACTCAATGATCTCTTTTGGTCCCTTCCAACCCCTGACATCCTCTCCTATTTCAACACACACACACCAAGCCTTAGAAAACAGGCTCTGAAGACACATTCTCTACCAAGAATCTTTTTCCAGCACTGTGGCCCCCTGCCAACCCTTCCAAAAGCTGCCTTCTCTCTATGACTAGCCCCTTTACTCTGCTCTTGTCAGACCCCACCTGGAGTCCTGTGTGCAGTTCTGAAGCCCCCAGCACAGGAAGGACATGGAACTGTTGGAGTGAGTCCAGAGGGGGGCCATGAAGATGATCAGAGGGCTGCAGCAGCTCTCCTATGAAGATAGACTGAGAGAGTTGGGGCTCTGCAGCCTGGAGAAGAGAAGGTTTCGAGGAGACCTTAGAGTAGCCTTCCAGTATCTGAAGTGGGCTACAGGAAGGCTGGGGAGGGACTATTTACAAGATCTTGCAGTGACAGAACTAGGGATAATGGATTTAAACTGGCAGAGTGGAGATTTAGACTGGATGTGAGGAGGAAGTTCTTTCCAGTGAGGGTGGTGAGGCACTGGCACAGGTTGCCCAGGGAGGCTGTGGCTGCTCCCTCCCTGGAGGTGTTCAAGGCCTTGAGTGACCTGTGCTAGTGGGAGGTGTCCCTGCCTATGGCAGGGGATTGGAACTAGATGATCCTTGAGGTCCCTTCCAACCTTACCATTCTATGATTCTATGATTCTATGATCTCTTCCCTCTGCAGAGGAGAGGCTTGCAGCCAAACCAGGAGTTCCGAAGTGTAATCCCGAACAGATGGCAGCTGTAGCCCTGCTGCCTCAGAAGGGCACTTCTCAAAGCAAATAGCAACAAATGTTTTGGTGTGTAACGCGTTGAAATCTTGATCTCACACAGAGCTTATTTTCTTTGTTGCCTTTTTTTTCCTTGTTATTGTTGTTTTGGTTTGTTTTTTTTTCCCTCTCTCCCAGCAGTGGCAAATGGCTGAGGATGAACTGTGCTGAAAAGAAAGAAGGAGGGGGGACCCAGCAACTCCCAACCCTCCGCCAATTAAATGTTTTAGAAACAATTGTGTCTGAAAATCAACAAGAAGAATTCATGAAAATCAATCTTAATTCAAGAGGGCTGCACTGATTTGTGCATCTTTCCCTGCCTAAGCAACCAAAGCAATAAAAATGATAGCTCCAGCTCAGGCAAGGAAGCAATTGAAACTTCAAAAAAAAAAACAACCCAAAAAATAGGCTCAACATCAGCTGATGAAGCTTGATGCAGTCTCCATGGCCTGAAAGCTAAATATTCTGCAAGAGAAGCAATGTACCAAGCAGATGAGTGGGAGTTTCAGATAACTCCTACCCCTTCAGCTTCCTCCTCTCAACAGAGCCAGGCAGCCCAAGGTAAGATTGTCCTGCTGCAGGGGAGAAGCAAAACTGTTGGCATCAGCAAAGGCACTGCACGGATGGGAGCTGCCTCAGTAGTAAATAGCCCTTCTGCTCTTACACCATGCCCAGTCAGGGGTGTCAGTATGAGCAGGGCAAATCCCCTGGCAAGGAAATCCAGGACTTGCACTGCAGATCCTGTGATGCCTTCCCAAAACACCACAGCCAAGGGAACAAAGACAGCAACTGCGAGCAGTTCCTTATCTGCCCGCACGAAGCTGTCCCAGGGGAGGCACTTCCTGGGAATTCTGAGGCAGGAGGCGTGGGCATGTGCTGCTTCCCAGACCAGGTGGCACCTCAGTGGCACACCAGCAGAAAGGCACTTTTCAGGTTGTGACTCTGGCATGAGGGGTGCCTGGGAGATCACACCGAAATGCAGAATCTTAGAAACAGTTTCGGTGGAAGAAACCTTTTAAGCTCATTTAATCCAACTCAGCACTGCCAGGCCACCACTAAAGCATCACAGAATGCCAAGTCAGAAGGGCCCTCAAGGACCCTCTGAACGTAGCAGTAGAGCTGAAATGAGCTGGATCAGCACCCTGGCAAGCTGAACCTTAACTGTCCAGTGTAGGGGACTCCACTGCTTCCCCTGGGACATGATTCCAGTGTCTGACTGTTCTCCTGGGAAACATTTTACTTCTGGAGTCCAATCAGAACCTCCCCACGAGGAACTTATCCCCATCAGCCCTTGTCTTTTCCATGCCCCTCCTTGTGAAACTATGTCCCTCAGCACCACATCCAGACATCTTTTAAACCCCTCTGGGGATGGAGACTCCACCACTTCCCCAGGCAGCCTGTTCCAGGACTTGACAATCCTTTTAGGGAAGAAACTATTCATAATGTCAAACTAAACCTACCCTGGTGCAACTTGAGACCATTTCGTCATAGAATGATTGAATGTCAGGGGCTGGAAGGAACCTCGAAAGCTCGTTCAGTCCAACCCCGCTGCCAGAGCAGGATCACCTAGAGCAGATCACACTGAAACACATCCAGGCAAGTTTTTAATATCTCCGCTATCCTCCTGGGCAGCCTGTTCAGGGTTCTGTCACCCTCTCAGTGAAAAAAAATTCCTCCTCCTGTTTAAATGAAACTTCCTATGCCTCATCTTCCACCCACTGCCCCTTGTCCTGTAATGGGGCATCACCCAGCAGAGCCTGGCTCCAGCCTCCTGGCACCCACCTTTACATATTTATAACCATTGATGGGGTTCCTTGGGGGAAGAGAACAACCCCCACCTCAACCCAACCTCCTTTCAGGTATTGCCCTAAATAAATGCCTTTTCCAGCAGAATTTCCCTCAGGATGAGAGGCCAGGTTTTGCTCTGCTCTAAGCTGACCTGAAGTCATGTGAATGTGATCCCTGCAGCACCCAGCCTTGTGCAAACAAACCGTGCCTAACCACCTTCAGGTGGCTGCCCGGCAGCGCAGGCAGCAGGCAGAGCCGGGGCAGGGCACTGGTGCCCGCAGGCTCACGTCATCTCACCTTGGCACCCCTGACAACGGCCACACAGTTTTTCTTGAGGTGAGCAAACCCAGACTCGAGCGTGGCTTTAAAGCTGTTTGGAAGATAAAAGCTTCCTAGATAGCAAGGACAGGCTCCCAAAGGAGGGTTTCTGCTGAGGAGGCATCGAGCACCCTGTGCCCCTGCCCATTGATAGCTGAAGTCGCTGCTGACAGTGAAGATTGTTCACCTGGGGGTGCAGACATCTGCAGTGCTGCATCCAGCTCTGGAGCCCTCAATGCAGGAAGGACATGGGCCTGGTGGAGGGGGTCCAGAGGAGAGCCACAACAATGATCAGGGGCTTGGAGCAGATCTGCTACAAGGGCAGGCTGAGGGAACTGGGGGTGTTCAGCCTGAGGAAAAGAAGGCTCCAGGGAAACTTAAGATAAAGAGAGACTGCTAGCAAAGGCCTGCGATGACGGGACAAGGAGCAATGGCTGCAAACTAGAGAAGGGCAGATTTAGATTGGATGTTAGGAACAGGTTCTTTACTATGAGGCTAGTGGAAGACTGCAACAGGTTGCCCAAGGAGGTAGTTAAAGTGTCATCCCTGGAGACATTTAACGTGTGGCTCGAGAATGTTTTGGGCCGCCTGATCCAGTTGAGGATGTCCCTGCTGACTGCAGAGGGAGTTGGACTAGATGACATTTGGAGGTTCCTTTCAACCCAGACCATTCTATGATCTTCCAACCCAGGCCTTCCTATGGTTCTACAATCTTCCCAACTATCCTCAATGCTCTCTAATGGAGAACAGGAATCTGAGCCAGACAACAGACCTGGGAATAAGGGTGTGGAATGAAATGAGGAAAGGCATTAAGAGAGCAGGAAAAAAAAAATAGAAGTGGAGATAAAACATATGAGGAAGAAAAGAGGAAATGTAAAACACTGTCTGGAGAAGGATCTGAGACAGCTGAGATCTGCACAGGTTAAGGTTTTCTTCAGACAAGGCTTTTCCACTTCTCTCCAGAGAGCAATGAATTTTGTTGGACTTCCATTTGCCCACTAACATCACAAGTCATTTGGAGATACTCCATCCTTCTTTGTACATGTCTAGTGGAATCAGACAGGAATAAGAGGAGGGAGCCATCAGGGACCAGCACATCCTGCTGTGGCCATAACCCAAGGGATTTAGATCTCACATGATAACTCCGTATAGATCTAAGGATTCAGTGCTCTGTTCTGCTCTGCCCTGCAGTGTGTTCCTACCAGTGCAGGTGGAGTGAGTGCTTGAAGACCTGGCAGGTAATCCTCCACAGCACTGTAACAGAAAATAAAAGGAATTATTTTAGGGACTCTACCAGCCCCTTTCAGGATGATGCCATAGAATGATGGAATCATAGAATCATAGAATGCACTGGGTTGGAAGGGACCCTCAAAGGTCATCTTGTCCAACACCCCTGCAGGCAGCAGGCACGTTGTCAGCTGGATCAGACTGATCAGAGCATCACCAAGCCTGATCTTCAATGACTTCAGGGATGAGACCTCTACCACATGACAACCTGTTCCACTATTTCACCACTCTCATCATGCAGAACTTCCTCCTAATATCCAACCTAAATCTCCCCTGCTCCAGTTTCAAACCGTTTCCCCTCACCCTGCTAAACAGTCCCTCCACAGCCTTCCTGTAGGTCCCCTTCAGATATTGAAATGCACCTCTAAGGTCTCCTCAACGTCTTCTCTTCTCCAGGCTGAACAATCTCAACTCTCTCAGTCTGTCTTCATAGAAGAGGGGCTCCAGCCCTCTGCTCATCCTTGTGGCCCTCCTCTGGACCTGCTCCAACAAGTCCATGTCCTTCTTGTGTCAAGGGCCCCATAGCTGGACACAGTGCTCCAGGTGGTGTCTCACCAGAGCAGTGCAGAGAGGCTGAATCATCTCTCTCCATCCACCAGCTGACTTCCCTGTAGTGTTTCGGGTTCCCCAGGATTTGAGGTTATTTGAGGTTCTCTTTGTGACCCTCCTGGTAGTAATGTACAGCTCGATTTCATTTATGTCTGATATTCCCCAGGAACCATACAACCACCAGGTTGGGAAAGACCTTAAGTTCATCAAGTCAGCTAACATGTCCCTGAAAACACAGTGCTCAGCAGGGGCTGGGATTCCGAATAAGGCTTGAGGATGAAGTTCTTGCAAGGAGAGAGAAAAACAGGCAGGGATTTATGCTCTGCCAGCCTTGCTGGCCTAGCCCTGTGACACCAGCATCTGTTTGTACTGCTGCTCAGGGCTGGCATCACCCAGCAACCAGAGATCACTCACCAGACAAGGTGCCAAGAAGGCGACCAAGTACCCACAGGCAGGATGGCTTCCTGGGGTGCTCCTTGTGGGAGGTAACCAAGGGATGCATGGCTGCACAGCTGGGATGTGAGGGATCAATGATTATCAATACTTAAATAATCAGTGCTTGTCAATACTTTAGCAGTCAATGCTCATAAATATTTAAACAATCAATGCTTAGCAATACTTAATCAGTGGTGATCAATAGTTAAAGGGTGGGAGTCAGGAGGATGGGGCCAGTTTGTTTTAGGTAGTGCCCAGTGACAAGGCAAGAGGCAATGGGCACAAACTTGAATGCAAGATGTTCCACCTAAACATGAGGAGGAACTTCTTCGTGTTGAGGGTGGTGGAGCTACTGGAACAGGCTGCCCCAAGAGGTGATATTCACCCCTGGAGCCATTCAAAACCTACTTGGACACTGCCCTGTGCAACCTACTGTAGGTGAACCTGCTCTGGCAGCAGGGTTGGACATGATGATCCCCAGAGAACCTTCCAGCCTCTACCAACCTGTGGTTCTGTGGCTGAGGGGGCATTGCTCAAGTCAGGGAAATGGTCCTGCCACTCCCAGTGAGCCTCACCCTGGGTCAGAGGGTAAGAAAAGGCATCCATATACCCAGCTGCACAGCCACACCAGCAAGCAGGTTTTCATTTCCTCCATACATCAATTACAGCTGCTTACTCAGCTGGGATTCACTGGGAATGATGTGATGGAGACTCGGGTAAGAGGTTAAAACTGTTCTTGTCCCTGGGCCAGGCAGGCATAGGAACCATTTGCTACAATGCAGAGAGCAATGACAGGACCTCACTGCTCTTTCCTGTCAAAGCTGCCCAGGATATATCCTCAGTTCTTTGCTGGGCTTTGGGTTGATCATTCTGTAGTCACCTGCTAAGGAGTGCACAGGTGATGTGAGGGCAAGGCATGTTTTATTTGCCTGGCAACACTTCTGGAGCTTAGCAGCCAGAGACCCTTCTCAGCCACCCCCTTCTTGCCATTGCAGTCTTGCTTCTGAGATATAGATGTCTCTGGTGTTGACTTCATGCAGGACACAGTAGAAGGAAGTCCTTCTACTCCTACTTCTGCACCTACTCCTACACCTACTCATACTTTTCAGAGGAAAGGTTGAGAACTAGATTTGTTCAGCCTTGAGAAGAGAAGGCTTAGGGGAGACCTGGAGACCTTATCACCATGGACCATACATAGAGGGTGGCTACCAGGAGGATGGAGACTCCCTTTTCATAAGGAGTCCCATGGAAAAGACGAGGGCCAGTGGGAACAAGTTCCTGCTGGGGAGATTCCCATTGGACTCCAGAAGAAAAATGTTTCCCCAGGAGAACAGTCAGACACTGGAATCATGTCCCAGGGGAAGCAGGGGAGTCCCCTACACTGGAAAGTTTTAAGGTTCTGGGCAGCCTGATCCAGTCGAAGATGCCCCTGCTGACTGCAGAGGGAGTTGGACTAGATGGCCTTTGGAGGTTCCTTCCAACCCAGACCACTCTATGATCTTCCAGCCCAGACCTTTCTATGATTCTATGATCTTCCAACCCAGGCCTTCCTATGGTTCTACAATCTTCCCAACTATCCTCAATGCTCTCTAATGGAGAACAGGAATCTGAGCCAGACAACAGACCTGGGAATAAGGGTGTGGAATGAAATGAGGAAAGGCATTAAGAGAGCAGGAAAAAAAAAATAGAAGTGGAGATAAAACATATGAGGAAGAAAAGAGGAAATGTAAAACACTGTCTGGAGAAGGATCTGAGACAGCTGAGATCTGCACAGGTTAAGGTTTTCTTCAGACAAGGCTTTTCCACTTCTCTCCAGAGAGCAATGAATTTTGTTGGACTTCCATTTGCCCACTAACATCACAAGTCATTTGGAGATACTCCATCCTTCTTCATCTAGTGGAGCCAAAGGAAGCAGACTTACAACCAGCCTGAATTTTTCCTTCAGTACCTTCATCCAAACAACTACCAGTTTTGCACATGGAGCTCAAATCCTTTCACATTTATCTTCAGTAGTATTCAGCCCATAAAAGAAAAATACAAACAAACAAAAACCCCAACAAAACCTCCCCAAACCACAACCCCTCTTCACTGATCTATTTTGTTCTTCATACCAAGCAAAGCAAAGGAGAGAGAGTAGAAAGAAACATCATTCTTGTGTGTATGCTGAGGGATAACCTTGTCCTAAAGGAGGTCCACTCCAAACTGAAGAAGCTATCAGTGTCTTACATAGACACAACCCTGTCCACCCCACCTATGACCACCAAACTGTAGGACTAGCTCTCTCCTCTCACCTCCTGCTGAAAGGTGGAATAGGTGTTTAATAATTCAGTGCAATTGTCCCCAGCAGTGTAGGAGGTGAGGAAAAGAACACAACATTCCATGAAGGACTTCAGGAGAGAGAAAACAAGAGGCAGCCCAGCTCAATACTCAGTATCGATGCAGGTTGCCAGAGCTCCCACCCCAGCATCCAAACCTCCTGAAGACAATTCTGTTGGGAGATGAGAGAATTCATGCAGTAAACACTTCAGCAGCTATAGAATAAGCGCTTCCAGCCAAGCCTAGCATCTTCTTGTCCAGGCAGCAGTCAGATGCATCTCAGATAAAGTAGACTGTTAGAGGAGCTTGGGTTCTTCACGCCATGGCCATGCATTTTTTTCAATGTCTCAATCACTGCTGCAGAACTCTCTTGAGCTGGCCAGGTGCTGGGCTTCCAACATCACTGAAATCCAGAAGGGGTATGCTGCTGCCTCATGAAGCCATGAGGAACAACCAAGGGCAGGCCCTGAGGGAAATGCACTCCTGTTGATGAGTTGTATGATACCTCCTGGCCATGGTCAAGCTGAACAGATAAGGATGGTTACACCACACTGGATTTATGGACTGCACAGCTGAGTCCCCAGGGCCAGTGGAAGCTGCAGCAGGAGGGTGTATGAGCAAGACACAGGTACAACAGCTCTCTGTCATGGTTTGAGCTAGATCAGAACTACTTCTGGTCAGGGATTTGACTTCCC
>VWYK01048622.1:0-39811 GCA_013399775.1 Semnornis frantzii
GAACCTAATGAAGTTCAGCGAAGTGCAGATTGCTGCACCTGGGGAGGAACGACGCCGCGCGGCAGGGCGGGAAAGATGAACCTAATGAAGTTCAGCGAAGATGATTGCTGCACCTGGGGAGGAACAACACCGCGCGGCAGGGCGGGTCTGGGGTCGAGCCGCCGGAAAGCAGCTCTGCAGAGAAGGAGCTCAAGTCCTGGTGCATCAGTAGTCCTTGGGACACGCAGTGTGCCCTGTGGACTGTGCACCTCGCCACCTCCCTGGGCAGCCTGCTCCGAGGTTTGATTACCCTTTGGGGAACGACCTGTTTCACAGCGACAATGTGATCTGTTTCCAGGGAATTTGTCTCCACCTCTGTCTGAATAAACATGCAGTCCGGGCACAAAGGAACACTGGGTTTAACTAGGAGGATAAGTAAAACTGTTTAACTTCTTGTCAGATAAGGCAGGTGCTCTGGAGCGCTCCAAATTCCTTCCTTCTCCTCACCACCATCACCCCCCGGCTGCGGGTTTGAATGGGGAGGAGCAGAAGACACGAAAAATGCTTTCCTTGGCCTGAGGGCTTGAGGGCAGAACAGCCAAAGGCCTTTCCCACAGGTGCGCTGAGCCGTGTGGCAGCCCGCGCCGGGATCGGGCTGGCGGCTGCCTGGGTTCTGTGTGCCCAGGATAAATGGCAAATGGGCACTGCGAAAAGGATAAATAGAGCAAGGGAGAAGGCGCCAGGTGCCTGCCGTGACAGAGCTCCCGAAGGGACAGGTTCCTGCCGCGACAGAGCTCCCGTTTGGCATCGTCCTCGCTTTTGGACGGCTCCTGCTTTTTCACACCGCTCTGGGTTTGCACCGTCCCTGCCTTTGGACGCCTCTCGCCCCTTTTGCACCGCTCTGTGCAGGTCTGCAAGCCTGGCAAGCTCTGGGGTCCTTTTGAGAGCGCAGCCGGCGGCACCCGGACCCAGCCGTTCCCGCACCGCACCGCAGCCGAGTTCCCGTCTGTCATTCCGCACTGGGCAGACCTGACCAGTTCGGCTCTCCCCTGCCGCTGCCGAGGCAGCATCGCTCCCACGGATCCCTGTCTGTGGCAGTCGTGTTTCGAGGCACTCCTGACTCTGGCAGCTTTCCCCCCCACCTTGGGCTGCTGCCGCCTGGATCCAGACCATTGGGTATTGCTTGCAGCGCCAGAAGGCAGCCGAGCCGCACAGAAACCCAGCAGGAGAGCATCGCCTAATGCCTCTCTCACCTCCGTGAGCAAAGCCTGCTGCTGGTCCCTTAACTCTCTGCTCAGCCTGATAGTGGAGTGAAGCTGTGCTTGTAGCTTAGCCTTTTCCATTTCCTGACTTCCTACATCTCTACGTTTGTCCATAACAAACACCCTGCAGAATTCCCAATCCAATTAGAACCAGTAAATAAACCTAAACTGCTTTTGTGTAGAGTTTAGGGGAAGGGGCTTTCAGGAAAATAAAAGAAGTCTGTTGTTATAATTGCTGCCTCGGCCACATGAGTTCCCTGCCTCCACGACACCAGGCTACCTTTACATTCAAGATACAGCTTCTAAAAGCAGTGTCTGTGGCTTACATCTGGCCTGAGTTTAGAGACACAGAAGATGTGCAGCCCACAAGCCTGTTCACACTGGGTTCTTCTAGGCCATTGCCCTTTTAAGCCTCTTCTTACCTTTGCTTTATCCATTGGGTTAAGCCTGGACCACGATGAACCACAGCAGAGGCCAAGCCAGGGCTGGCAGCCTTTGTTCCTGGCCAAGCCTGAACTCAAGGGGGATTGTAAGACAGAGCAAGTGAGCCCTGCAGCACTGATCTCACAGGAGCTTGTTCACTGAGAGGCACTGTGGCAGGATGCAGTCAGGAGGATAAAGGGAGGAAAAGCACTTGGGAGTCACAGCCAGCAAGGGCTCAGGGTAGGTGGTAGAAATAGGTCCTGAAACCTTAGGTACTCATTTAGTGTAAAAGCCTCCAGCCATTTAAACCTTCAAACCTAGCCTGAACTCAGAAAGTCAATTTAGACCAAATCTTACACTCTTGGAATGATTTTATCACATTCACCTCTCTGGGTAACCACAAATTAAGTGTCCCAGGCTGTTTTCCATTAGTTGATAAATTAGCTGCTATTTATCAACAGCAATTTTTCCACTCCCTACCCGAGGTCTGCTCTCACTGCAGGTCTGTGCAGCTGCCTGGGGGCGTTCTGGGCACTGGGTCAAAGCTCTCCAATGCTTGGGCACACAGCCTGTGCCCTGGGATGCCACAGCACCACATCAGAGCACGTGTGACTGCACACCACAGCTATGGGTGCATGTAATCCTGAACTGATAACATGCACATGGATGAGCCATTACATTTTGCCTGCACAGATAAGAAATGTTGTCCAGTTCTGAATTAACTTGGAGCCATCTGGAGCACTGTGGGTCTATAAATAATGGATTTTCCATCAGAGAAAATTCTGTTGTAAAAAACACCACCAAAACCCAGAGTAAAGTGGGAAGGATTCCAGCTGAGGAGGAGGAGCTGCATGTTCCCTGGTCATTAAGACCTGGACTCAGATCTGGCTCAGGTGCCTGTAGCTCCAGCTGGAAGGGCAGCTAGCTGAGCTCCCCTCCACATCACCAAGGTGACTTTGGAAGCACAGGAACCCTGCAAAGCTGGAAGATTCAAGCCATGCACAGCAGAGCTGTGTGGGATTTTACCTATTTTACCATACACAGAGCAGGCACTATCATAGAATGCTTTAGGTTGGAAAGGACCTTTAAAGGGCATCCAGTCCAACCTCTCTGCAGCCAGCAGGGACATCTGCAATTAGAGCAGGTTGCTCAGAGCCCCAGCCAGCCTGCCCTGCAGTGATTCCAGGGCTGGGACATCTCCCATCTCTCTGGACAACCTCAGCCAGGCAGGAAAAATTCAGAGATGCTGAATGGGACACCAGGAAGAGCAAAGTGTAAAGCAAACCAAAATTTTCCGTCACTGTGTGTCTCAGATCCGCGTGGCTCTCCCAGTTTTGAGAGCAGAAAACCAGAGCCTGGTCACTTCTTTAGGTAGATTCAAGAAAGCTGAGCAGTGTGGAATAAAGTGGAGGGCACAAGAGATGCACCTGCCCAGAGGAGAAAACCAAAAAAAGAGAGAGAGAAAAAAAAGGAGGAAGCTGCCAGCATATAAAGTGTCATCCATATATTGCAGATATATTGCAATGCAATAAAGAATGCCTGATGAACAAGTGCAGGTTTTCTGATGCAGCCTGCACAGGTCTGGCAGCTTAGGACTCAGCAGCCAACATTGCTTTAAAATCCTTAATAAATATCAAACAGAATCTCAGGGCACATTTCTGTCCCCATATAACTCTGACTTCTAGAACATGGTTTAAATTATATTTCAGCATTTGTCCTGTGGGACAAAGTCACCACTGGGTGAGAAAACATTGCAGGAGAAGTTTAAGGTAAAGAAGTGTGAGAAGGATGTTGGAAAATAACACTTAGACCTCTTGTGCTGAGCAACAGATCCTTTGGGACAGGCCTTGTGCCTCCTTTAAAGGGCCCCTGTAGGAAGTTTTACTGTGTGAAGAAGGAGGCTTTAGTATTTTCAGAGCTGTAATTTACTGAGCAATCTGCTCAGCAGAGGCTGTGGAGGTTTGCAGTGGAAGAAAGAGGAGGAGGAGGCTCATGATAACAGTTTATAAATCAAGGCCAAATCAAATACATTGAGCTTCAGCAGCTGTGCCAATTAAATCTCATTCAATTTGCTGAACAAGAACATTAACATTAATCACTTTGGCAAATTTCTTGGAATATTCAGAGTCCCTAAGTAGTTAAGTGGTTTTGTGCTTGTTTACAGTGCAGAATAACATTACATGAAGCAGCAACATCAGTCACTGAGCAACTGCAGGATGCTCTGGGAACCCTGCTGTGGCTCATGGCAGTGTTTCTGTGCTGCTCCTGTCCCTCCTGCTTCTCTGTTCAGAAGCATCCAACAGATTCTGTTTAGTTTAATTGCAGTTATCCTCTGCCATCACACAGCACCCTCGGCATGGCCACAGAACAAGCTGCCAGCCAGGACAGCAGCAGCTTTGCCTCCTGAAGCCAACACATCCACCTCTCATCTCCAAGCCACATCATCATGGCTTGGGAAAAAGAGATCTTGTGCAAACTTGCCATGGCAGCTGAGGCTATAGGGATGCAGGAGATCTCTCTTTGGCCACGTAGTCTGCTTTAGGTTCATCTTCTATCAGCAGTTTGCAGCTTCCATAGGTGAGGATCTTTCCTGCCCTACCTTTGGTCCTGTTTCCAGATGACTGGTACCAAGTTAATGCAGAGGGCCTGCCTCATCCTGGGTTCTTTCAGGACACCTGCTACCCAGCAACAAAAAGGGGAGCTGCTTCCCTGAGATTGCCAACAACAGCTCAGGCAGCCAGCCTGAGAAACTCCTGGGTGCAAGAGATCCTGCAGGAGAACAACAGGAGGGAGCATCACCTGCAGGCAGAAGTTGAGCTTGCTTGTTAGGGAGAGAAGTTGAGGGCAAGTTGGCAAGTGCCTTCCAGCAGCTAAGTGTCTCAACATCACCATGTCTCACATCAGTGATGTTCCCTAGACAGCCCTCCTGCAAGCCAGGAGCATGAGAGCTGCACGAGAGACAGCTCAGCCAGTTCCAACCCCCTGCCATAGGCAGGGTCACTTCCCACTAGAACAGGTCACTCAAGGCCAGCATTTGGACCTCTCAGCATCAGCACTGACAGTGGCACCACCCTTCCCCAAAGGACACAAAAGGAAACCCAGGGTTTGTATTTGCTGTCAAAGGCCACATGGAGTAAGGAGATTGTTCCTCACTGTCAGAAGCCAACAAAATCAAAGCAGGCCCAGAAGAGTTTCATGAGTCCAGTGTTTATTCAAATTAAAGGGTGAGGAATTACAACATGATTTTATCTTATGATAAAAATGTCAGTGAAGAATGTTTCTGGAGTAATCTGTCACACTGGACAAGACAGCTGGCAAGAGAATTACTTTGCAAAGTCCTTGGTCCTTCACACTCATGCAGGGGTGTGTGTGTGGGAAATCTTTAATTAAAAAATTAGCTTAAACAGTCAACCAGCTCAGCAGGGTATGCTGTCAGCTACCAAACCAGCAAAACCAAAGAATTTCACACCCAGCTAAATTATTTCACAATCATCCACTGCTCTTAAAGCTTTGTGTTGGTTTTCTTTTTTCCCTATACATAAAATACACAAATGAAAAATCTCAATATTTATTGACACCAAGGGCGGGGGGGGGAGGAAATCAATTTACAAAGCTATAAATGAAGCTAAGGGCAGAGGAGAGGGGAGGGGAAGTGAAAGAACTTCTTTCCAGGCTGTCACATCTGACACATTCCCAACCACCGCAGCTTGGAGCAGCAAATTCTGCTCAGAGGGATGTGATTGGTGGGCACGATGCCAAACCAAGGGGCAACTGATTTGGCAGTACATTTTATTAGCAAGGAAGCCCACAGGCTAAAAACCAGCTGCACTTAGCCATCACCTTAGCCTGACGAACGCTGCCGGGTGGTAAGGATTCTGCTCTCCGAACGCTGCCGAGGAGAGGACAGGATTGAGCTGTTCGTGGTGCTGGCTGCAAACGCTGCCAAGGATAGTTATGGTAATTACAGTGCTGTACACATCTGGACAAAAAACGTATTCGGAGAAACTGAATGAACTGCAAATTGGGTTTAATCACCCGCAATTTATCTATTAGGCACAAATGGGAAAGATGGACTTGATTCAAACTCGTTTGAACAACAGCTTGCTTGAGGCAGCTTGTTCTGGCTCTGCGTATGCTCCCCTGCGCCGTGAGCCCCGCGGCGCCTGCACCCGCACGGGCTGCTGCCTGGCTTTTAAAGTGGGGGCACATCCCCGGCGGTGCTTTGCTTCCTCCGGAGTCACCTTTGAGAAACCCACAGCCAGAAGCCCAAAAGGAGGCCAAGAACACGGCGACCCCTAAAAGGAGCTGGCAACAGAAAAGAGCTGAGGAAAGCTTCACGTTACAAAGGGTGGGTGTGAGGAAGGAGCCCGGGGTGGGTTTGTGAAGCATTTGTAAAGCCTCTGGGCGTGTCACTGGGGGGGTTGCACAGGCATGCTGTTGGGTGTATGGCATCCTCCATCTTCACCCAGCAATGCAGGAGCTGAGAAGCCAAGCTGCCAAGGGACAGCTTGTCCAGCAGGCTGAGCAGGAAGCAACACACGGCACGAGGAAATCAAATCAAGAGGCTTTGAACTGCCATAAACCAACTGAACAATCTAAGAGCCTGCTGGTGGCTGAGGTAAGGGATTTTGCTGTAGCCCATGATGTTGAGCCCAATGGCATCCTTCTATGATAGCATCAACAAAAGAACAATCCCAGATACTTCATACAGATTCACACCCACATCACAGCCAGCACAAAAAAACCCCTCAAACTTCACTGGAGTGTTGAGATTTTAGATCCAGAACTGAAGAGAAGTGTCGTTGACAACCACATAAAGCAATCCCAGAACAACAACAACAATAATCATTTGAAATTGTCCTATAAAAATATCTACAGCAAAATTTGTTAGGGCTAATTGCTACGTTTGCAGTCCTAGAAAAAGGCAATCCTTGAAGGAGCTGGCTCAGGTGCTCAGGAGTTACCACACACACACACAGAACCAAAGACAGACCAACACCCAAAGCATCTGGAGGTTGGGGTGAGGAGGACCAGAGCTGGCTGCTCACAGGTTAGGGTTGTTCATATTGCATAGCTGGAAAACGAGGTCACTTGGCTTGCATAACACTGCAACGTTTGGGGAGGGAAGGGGGGAAGGAAACTTGTCATTTGCCACCCAGGAGAACTGGCTGCAGCCAGCAGCAGCACCACTCGGCCCTGGTGAGGGCTGCTGGGCCCAGCCCCACCCAGAGCCATGGGCTGAGGCCAGCAGTGGGAGAAATGCCATAGTACAATGGCAGGAAACCATCCACAAGTGCTTTCCTTGTCAGTAAGGAAGGTTTAGACAGAGATGTCTAGCAGAGGAAAAGTTATCCAACCTTCAGGCATCATCTTGGATGGGAGAGACCTTTAAGATCACCACATCACAAACTCAGCATGTTTGAAACATGCACCCCTAGCTCTACCTACTGGGCTTTACCTCTGGCCCACAAACTCTGTCTCTTGACAATATTTGCTTCACTCCACTGAGTGGCAGCAGGTGAGAGGTTAGCTGGCAGCTGTCCCCAGCCACCCAGCTGCAGCTGGGCTATACAGCAGCTATTTACTGAGCTTTATGTTCCATATGTTCTCACCAGACCAAGGAGGGCCACATGCACCCAAATGCTTGCCCACCCTTGCCCAGTTATCCCAACCTAAACAAGAGATTCTGCCCCTGACCAAAACATTTTGCCTGTCTCTATTCCCATAGGCTGCACCAAAGGGAAACCCTTTTGGTGTCTGCTTTGGGGGCAGTGAAGCTGAGCCAGTCTAACCCAAAACATCACCTTGCTTGTGTCCTGCTAAAGGTGCAGGTGAGGACTCAGCTCTGAAGGCAGGGATACATCCCTACCATCCTCACAGTAAGCAAGAGCTCCTCAAAAGCAGCATGTCATGTACTGCTGTTCTGGCACGTTCCATTGGGGACTGACTCACCCGAAGCAAAAGGTTTAAAGAGTTTTATAGGAAAGGTAATTTTGTTTTTCTCAACATCTCTGAGCTGAGACACAATGGAAGGGGAGCTCAAGGATAACACTGCCATTCCTTTGGACAATCTGCTTTTGTCTGGAGGAACAAGAACATCCAAGGAAGAGCTGGTGCAACCTCACATTGCCCAGGAAGGGTCATCCCCCTCCGTGGGAGGCCACACAAAGGTAGCTGTTGCTTGCTCCACAGGAAACAGGCATACATCTCACAAGGGCCATGTCAACTCCAACACCAAAAAAACTCAAATCTACCTATTTCCAGAAGCAACCCACTCCTCTGCAAAAGCTGCATGAGCTGACAAAGCCTTACGTCCCTCTCAAATAAAACTGTAAGCATTCTTCTTTTCTGCTTTACAAGGTCACATGGAAACCTTTTAGAGGAGCTCTGTGGAGCAAGAAAGCAGCAGAACAGCACTGGCAGTGCTGGAGCTCAGCACTAGCATGTGCAGATGGATCCTGCAGGCCAGAGCTCAGCACTAGCATGTGCAGATGGATCCTGCAGGCCAGAGCTCAGCACTAGCATGTGCAGATGGATCCTGCAGGCCAGAGCTCAGCACTAACATGTGCAGATGGATCCTGCAGGCCAGAGCTCAGCACTAACATGTGCAGATGGATCCTGCAGGCCAGAGCTCAGCACTAGCATGTGCAGATGGATCCTGCAGGCCAGAGCTCAGCACTAACATGTGCAGATGGATCCTGCAGGCCAGAGCTCAGCACTAACATGTGCAGATGGATCCTGCAGGCCAGAGNATAGGAAAGGTAATTTTGTTTTTCTCAACATCTCTGAGCTGAGACACAATGGAAGGGGAGCTCAAGGATAACACTGCCATTCCTTTGGACAATCTGCTTTTGTCTGGAGGAACAAGAACATCCAAGGAAGAGCTGGTGCAACCTCACATTGCCCAGGAAGGGTCATCCCCCTCCGTGGGAGGCCACACAAAGGTAGCTGTTGCTTGCTCCACAGGAAACAGGCATACATCTCACAAGGGCCATGTCAACTCCAACACCAAAAAAACTCAAATCTACCTATTTCCAGAAGCAACCCACTCCTCTGCAAAAGCTGCATGAGCTGACAAAGCCTTACGTCCCTCTCAAATAAAACTGTAAGCATTCTTCTTTTCTGCTTTACAAGGTCACATGGAAACCTTTTAGAGGAGCACTGTGGAGCAAGAAAGCAGCAGAACAGCACTGGCAGTGCTGGAGCTCAGCACTAGCATGTGCAGATGGATCCTGCAGGCCAGAGCTCAGCACTAGCATGTGCAGATGGATCCTGCAGGCCAGAGCTCAGCACCAGCATGTGCAGATGGATCCTGCAGGCCAGAGCTCAGCACGAACATGTGCAGATCAGGTCCTGCAGGCCAGAGCTCAGCACCAGCATGTGCAGATGGATCCTGCAGGCCAGAGCTCAGCAGTAACGTCCTGACAACAACAACAGAAGAGCAGAGCAGAGCTGTCTTTTCAGTCCTGCTCTTTAGCTGGGGAGTCTTTTGGCAGCCCACTTGTGTCTGCAGCTCACCAGAGCTTGCAAGGAGACAAGAAGGGTATTTTTATGTCAAAGATCTTAAACAGGAAGCTGTAAGAATTTGGGATGTGAGCAAGACAGCTACCACAAAGCTGGTGCTAGATTGGCCTGTTTTGAATCATCTCATCAATTCTTCACACTAACTGAGGAACACCTCCAGTGGGGGCAAGATAAACCAGCAGTTACAGTGGCAGGGAGCAGTTAGTCTCCATAGACTGGAAGCATTAAAACACTGCAGGTATTTCACTTTGCTCATTAAACCCTGCTTGGGTGAGAGAGGATTCTCCTAGGTAACACCTCTACATTCATGGCACCACAAGGTATTTGTTACAACATCTAAATGCTCTCCTACAAAATGGCCTCAGGATGCTAGGCAGAGCTAGGACTGGGGCTTTCAGCACAGCTGGGGTGCACGGGTTGGGATGTTTTCTGTTCCAGCACCATTTGCCTCACAGGAGCAGTAAGTCCCAGGGGAGCAGCAGAGGTCTTGAGGGGCTGAGACATTTTGCATGGCTCAGGTGCTGAGACTTCAACCCTAGGGAAGGCACTGCCCAGCAGGTGCCATCAGGTACAGCAAACAGCATTCATGGCAAGTAGAAAACTCACATGGTATTTATTTCCAGCACACAACAAGCATTCCAGGGATACATACAGTGGTCCAGTGGCACATACAATGTATGACTCAGACAGTGTCACACTCAAGCCAGAGCACCCTGTTCCAGTCCATTGCTGCTGACTGCTTTGCTCAGCTGGTACTCAGAAGTTTCCACTGGCAGTAGTAAAGTCCACCCTCCAGGCACAGTGAGTAAGTAGTTCAACCAGTCATGTGCATGGAGCATCAGTAGTGAGGAAATCCAGAAGTGTTGCTTTTTTACTCACATGCCCAAACGTAGCAGTTCTGTTTCACACAAGAAATTGAGTGCCTGCAGTTCAAGCACAGTGTTTATCTCAGGACATCAGCCATTGAGAAGAACAGTTGATTGCACCACAGATAACAAGCAACACCTCATGTCTAGCATGGAGTGTGTCCCCACAGGGATTTTCACTTTGCTACACAATCCACCACAGAGCAAATGATGTTTGGAACAATCACTTGTCATGCTGAGACGTTAACAGCAATGAGATGGGTCAGGTCAGAGCTCAGTCATCTTCCTAACATCACCCAGCTGGATCCACTTCACTTCTCTGCTCCTTGCATTGGCTTGATCGTGTGTCACAATGGTTTGTGGATCACAGCCACACCTGTTGTAAGAACAGACACTGTTGTCAAAGGAGCAGCTCCTGGGCTGTGATGTGGCTGTGACCACCCTGCAAAGCACAAACCAGCAGCAGACTAGCAGAGAGAGAGGAGTCTGTGCTTTCTGTCAAAGTTCCCTCTACTGAAAGCAACACCAAACACACAAAACCACAACATTAAAGCTTCAGGAGGCACAGCCCTCAAGCTGACAAATGACTCCAGGTGTTGCAGCTCTCCCACTGCCTACTGACCTGCGTAGCTTCTCCCCGTGCTCATGCTGGTTGGCAGCAATGTCCACTTGTCTGTGATGGGGTTGTAGTATTCCACCGAGGCCAAGTTGCAGGAACCATCATCTCCTCCCACCACGTAGAGGAGCCCATTCACTGCACACACACCTCAAAGCAGAGCAGAGTTAGGCAGGAGCCAGCTCATCCCCCCATGACACATCACCTGCCACATCCTGAGTCACTCCCAAGCAGTGCCTCATCAATACCAATCACTTACATATTAGTCACATGAAAAAACACCCAGACAACTGCAATCACACACCACAGAAAGGTTTAGTCTGGTTACCTGCATTTCTTCTACACATATTCATGTCTGCTACTTGCTTCCAGGTGTTTGTTCCTGGATCGTAGACTTCCACACTCTTCCTCACTAAGGGACCGTCGTGGCCTCCGGTCGCGTACAGCAGCCCACTGAGAACACCAACACCTGCCAAGCAGAGCCCAGTGTTAGCCACACACATGGGCAAGAGGGGTCTACAGCCCTGCCTCTTCCACTGGGTACTGCCTTGGCCTCTCCAGGATGTCTCCAAAGCACAGGCCACACAAGCCTCAAGGTGACCCAGCACATGGCCAGCTCACCACCCAGCCACCACGTGGCACCGCAGCAGGCCTGGGCAGTAACCCTGGCAGGTGTCTTGTCTTTCAGGGCTGGGCCACTGCTCAGGTAGATCAACACTTTAGTCCCACAGCACTCATCTGCCTTTACCTTATCTCTTGGACTGATTTACTCTCCCTTCCCTTTGCCTCTCTGACTGCTGCATCCCAACCCATCTTGCTTCCATCTGCCCAGCCTTTTCTGCCATGTGGCCCTTGGATTTTAGTTTGATTCCCAATTCCAGAAGCTTTATTTTTGCTTTTACTGCTGCCTTTGTGCCCCATGGCTTCATCCCCTGGACACTCCTCCTCTTCTCAGCAACTTACACCTCCAGTTCTTGAGACTGCCACCGAGCTCCTCTCCCACTATTTCCCAACATGTGCCCCCAAACATGGTGGAAGCACTTGGCACAGGCAGGTTGCTTCCAATGCCACCTTCCCAGCCACTTTCACGGGCCCTTGGATCAGTCTCTGGAAATGACAGGGACCTAAAGGGTGCTTCTGCCCAACATTAAGGAAATGAATCACTTTAAATGTTCACCAATCTGTGAGAGTTAAAACCTCCAGCAACAAATCTTTGTTAATAGGTTTGAAGGTTTCTAGTAAAATTGACAAGGTGGGATAGTAGTTAAACATAAAGATGGATCTGAACTGCATCATTTCAAGCATGAGAATCATCCATCAGAATGGCCTCTGTGCCCTGAAGACAGACTCCTGATGATGATGGAGGAAAAGGCTGGAAGGGGCATGCAGGGAGGAGAGAGACCTTAGCAGTGTAAAGCCAGCGGGTTTGGAGTTGTCCCCTGTGCAAACATCTCTCCTGTTTGACAGGTTGCAGCACAGGGAAAGCACAGCACAGGGGCAGCACCTGGACACCCACAGGCAGCCTGGCCGGGGCTCAGCCCGGCCCCGGGCAACACCTGCGCTCAGCTCCACTAGATGGCAGCAGCGGAACGGCAGCGGCTGGGCACGGAGCGCGGCAGAGCCGCAGGGCAGACCGCGCTGCAGCACCGCTCGCAGGGGCGCTGGGCAGTGCCCTCCTCGGTGCCCGCTGCACGGGCAGCTGGGCGACAACCAGGGCGTGACGCGCTCAGCTCTCACGGTGGGAACGGAAAACCGCAAGGGTGTTCAGCAGGCTTAAGTAAGAGTGTTCCTAATCCAGGACTTGGCCTGTGAAGATGTGCTTGCAAAGTGGCACTTGGAGCAGGGTGTTCCAAAGACACGACGCTAAAAGCCACCTCAGAAGAGACACAAAGCGTTGTGCTGTGTTTCAGCACCTTGTCAACAGCATGAGATACTCGTTCTGTTCTATGGAGTTGGACTGGGCTCAGTTTAACATCAGGAAGGTATCAAAACCCCTGCAGTTGAATTCAAACCTCACCTGGAGCTAAGGAAAAAGTATTGGATTGAAGAAAAAGATGGTGTGTAGAGAGCAGCCTCCCAACCAGCCAGACAGGAAGGGAATTCCCATCACAGCTTAACCTGCAGGGTCACTGCAGCAAAGGGCAGCCTTTGGGCCTGGCTACCTCTGGGTAGCTGCCACCTTGACTGTTGTAAAGAACTCTCTGCAGTCTGACACCAAGAGGGACCCACTGCCTGCACTGAGCAATGAGGGACCCACTGCCTGCACTGCGCAATAGCACCAACACTGACACATTCTCTTTCATCTGAATGATTTTAAATGCAATGGAGAAGAGTAAATTATCCCTTTCAGAGAGGAATGGCCACAGAAAGGACAAGTCCCTACCTGGCCTCTGGCCATACAGTAAGCTAGAAACCATCAAGACTAGAATGTAATCCTTCAATGTTCTGCTTTCCTCTAACCCTCCAGACCACCAACCCTTGCTTAGCAGGGGCAATCTGAGATGAATTTTTCATCTTGACTGAGCCTGCACATCACCCAGTGCACAGGTGCACTTTGCACTGCAGAGCCTGCACGTCGCCCAGTGCACAGGTGCACTTTGCACTGCAGAGTACTCACTGGATGCTTTGCAGAAGAGATCCAAATAAGAAAATCTGACAACCCCCAAACGATAGGGAAGGAGGTGGTGCAGTTGGGCTGCTGGCTTCCCAGTCCCCAGCTGAGCCTGCAGCCAGTCATTTGGAAATAGATCCCTTTCCTTACAAGTGAGATGCAAGGATCTTTGAGACATTGGAACAGGTTGCCCAGGGAGGGTGTGGATGCTCCCTCCCTGGAGGTCTTCAAGGCCAGGTTGGACGAGGTCTTGAGTGACCTGCACTAGTGGGAGGTGTCCCTGTCTATGACAAGGGGTTGGAACTGGATGATCTTTGAGGTCCCTTCCAACCTCACCATTCTCTGATCCTCAGAAACACCAAGTGTTATTCCATTAATCCAGAAATTAATTTCAATGTGGCAGATTTTAACAAAGTCAGAAATACTTCTGAGAGCTTCCAGGCCATTATGGTTGTTCCCCTCACGGGAAGCAAAGAAATAACAGGCTGCATTTGCCAGCCCAGCAGTGCCACCCGGGACTTCTCCTGCCCTCTCTGGCGCCGAGGCGGCGGCAGGGAGCGTCCCCTGCCAGCGGCAGTACCTGCCCCGCTGCGCCGCGTGCTCATGTCGGCCACGTAGGTCCACTCGTTGGTGGCAGGGTTGTACTGCTCCACGGTACTAAGGCACTGGCGGGAGGCTCCGTCGTAACCCCCCACGGCGTACAGCTTACCTGCAACAGACACAGCGGCATCAGCGTGAGCCTGCACCCGACACCACCGCACCCCCCAGCCCCAGCTGAGAGCAGAGCCTGGCTGAGGGAAGCCCTGGCAGATGTGCCTGAACCTGCTGGCATGTCTGGAGAAAATCTTGGGACCTGAGGTCAACTCTGCAGGCAGGCAGGAATGGCTCCTAAGAACTAAGTCAAGGAAATAACACGACAGCTTAGAGAAGCCACAAGCACAGAGTCTTTTCCAAATGACTTTCTGGCCCAGATGCAAGGAGATGTGCTGTTGACTGAGCATCTCCTCCTCTTCACTCAGGGCAAGCGATTGCAACACAGAAGGTACCACAGAAGCCACCCAGGGCATGGTGTATCTGTCCCTCCCTACCTCAACTCCATGAAAGCTAAATTACACACACCTAGGGAGTCCAGAAAAGCACAATCAGATGTCACAGGACTATATCATACTTGAAACAAGGTTGACAGTCCCAGTCCTCTGCTCTCAGGCCTGATACTCTCTCCTCATCTCCCTGCATCAGCTAGCAGCTTGTTTTACTAAGGCAGTAAAGTCCCTGGGTAGAGGGTTTCCCTTCTGCCCTTTTACCTAGTACAAAGGTATCCTGGTTCAAGACCAAGCCTTCTACACACTGCAACAACCAACCATTAATAAAGTTCAACAGATATGTAGAACCTAGGTCTAGGTACAAACCCCATGAATAAGACCACTTCTCAATGCCTAGCAGCACAGCCTGGCCACCAGCGAGCTCTGAAACTCTTTGCAGGCACATGAGGCTCCCACCAGCAGTAACCATCTAACATTTTACACTTCAGCATCCTCCTCTCCTGTTTCCTTTATGTTTGCAAGGCTCCAAGAACAGCTCAGATCAGTTCTTTCTCACTTAGCTCCACTCATGGTCTCCTCAGGTCATGACCACGAGGAGAGGTCTGTGAATATCAGGCTCATGATTGTGCTCCTTTTGTGTTTTCCTGTCTCTGTAAACATTTTCAGCTCTTACTTGTGCTGTTGGTTCAACCCACGCAGCATCAGCTAATGTGGTAGGGACAAGAGAGCAAGACCAAGCCAAGACCAGATAAAGTTCCCCAGTTGACACCAATTACTAGATGCTTTCAGTACCCACAGACACCAGATCAATCTCCACAACACTCACATGAAGACTGAATTAACTGCAGGCTGCAGCTTGCTCCTCAGTATGGATCAGCTCTTCCTCCCTACCACATGCTCTTTTGGTTTATCATCATAGACTACAACACGTGCAACACTTACTTGTGCTTTCAAACAAAGCAAAGGAAAAGGATTTCATGCCTCTAGGAGAAAGTCTGTCCACAGAAATGCATCTCTCAGGTATGTGCTTAATATTTGCTCTGCATTCAAACTGCTTCAGCAAATCCCAGCTGCTGTCAGCAGCTCAGTGCTTCACAAGCTGTGGCCAACTTTGAAGGAGATGCCTCTTAAAGATGCAGCTTTAGCACAACCATTGCTATTTATTTGGACTTATCTCCCTCCCTCTTCTCACATAAACCCATTCATGTACATAAACACATTTCATTGTTAGTCCCCATTCAAACAGGTCAGACCCAAACGCTTTCAAGCAGAGTTTGTAACAAGGCCTGTGCCAGCAGCTGTCCTCACTGGAAACTGCTACAACACACTCAAGACAACGTCAAATAAAGCCTCTCACTTGCTTCAGAACTGGCTTGGCTAAAGAAGGAAAGCACTCCTACTAAAACTGCTCTTTCTCCTGGATCCAAACCAAGCCACTCAGTTCCAGCTCACTTGTGCAGAGCTGACACATAGGTGCCAACAGCTGCAGCGGTCGCTCCAAGCACCCCCTCCGCCCACCCGGCCTTTGCTGCTGTCAGTCCCTGCTCATCTCCAAACCAGAGTGGAGTGTGTGGCACGTCAGCCTGCCTGGTGTCAACAAACACAGGCTGTGGCATTCCTGCCAAACCACCAGCCTGGGACTGTGGGATGCACCACGCTTCCTTCCCTGAGCAGGCCTGGCTACTCCGTCCACGCGCTGCCTGCACAGTGCACACTGCACAGCACTGCTGGCTGTCACCAGCCAGGAAGAACAGGGAATCAAAGGAACCTGCACACACCTAATGGCATTCACAGGAGGCAAGGCCTGCTCTGGTGTGGGGCTGAAACTCTTGGAAAGCTGCAAGTGATTTTTCACTCTGATAAAGAGGAGAGTGGAAAAAGCTTCAGCAATTCCATCAAGTAAAACACATCTTCACCAGCTAGAGAAGAGCTCCTGCAGTTCCCTCCTACTGCTTTTAACCATTATGGCTTCTGTGGGACATAGTCACATTTGCTTGTTGGAAATTGCTGCTGATTTTCTTACCCTCCACAACTCCAACTCCAACACTGCTTCTTCTCGTGTTCATGGGAGCCACAAAAAACCACTCATTGGTTTTATAGCTATAGGCCTCAACTGATGCCAGACCTAGTTAAAAAGGGGATACACAGGTTTTCTAATTAAAAAAAAAGAGAAGAAAAAAAGATTGGTGTTGCACTTCCATCTGCCTTCTACCTCCTCCCAAGTCCATAATTCCCCACACACTCCTGTACCCCAACTTGCTGGTCCCAGCCTTCAAAGGCAAGGGACTAGAATGTCAATGGCACTCCTTCAATGCCTGGAAAAGCTGCTGCCCCATCGCCCCTGCCCCAGGGCTGCTGCCCCTCTGCTGTGCTGGAGACACCAAGGTGGAGCAGAGTCCAGATTCCAAACCCCCAAAGTCCCACATCCTTAGATGTCCATGCTAAGGTTTAAAAACCTCCCCAGACCCTGTTGCATGTACTCATCAGCAGCTGAAATAGTTAATTTAGAGCTTAACCAAAGAGCAAAGCTCTACAGCAGAGGCAGAAGTGTGAATTTAAACATGCTGTTACGCCAAGATAAATCCCAGACACACATAAGATGTCTTGCTGGCATTTTACTCCTGCTGCTAGGAAAAACTTAATTCAAACAAGGAAAAAAAACTCCTTTTCAGTCCAGAAAAAGCATATTCATACAGAGAATGAGGATGAAAGAACTGTATTATTAAAGAAAAAAAAAAAACCCTGAGGTGAGCTTCTTTGCAACTACTGATGGGCCAGAGGACAGATGTGATCAGTTACAACACACAGTGAACCCCATCTCTGGCTCCTTTCTCTACTAAATCATAGAGGAAGGAGCAGCAACCTCACTACAGCTCTGCAGCCTTTGCAGGGGTCTGTGGGAGACTTTTTTCAGGTCAGGCACTGCCTGTTTTTTGCTCAGCCACCTACCAGTGCTGCCATCAAAGCCGCCCACTGCATACAGGAGATCATTGAGCACGGCTGCCCCTAAGGTGCTTCGCCTTTCCTGCATGCTGGCTATGGATGTCCACTGGTCCTTCACGCCGTCGTACACATCCACTGTCCGTACCCTTAAAGAGCCATTAAAGCCTCCAACTGCATACACATTGCCAGCCATGAACACCACACCTGAGGAGAGAGGACAGAGGTTTTACTGAGGCTTCACAAACAGCTTGGGAAGCAGGTATCTGCCAGGGTGCGTTAGGCAGCAGGGAAGCGTGGAACATGGGCAAGTCTTCAGCGTTTCCTGCACGTTAAGAGCACTGGAGCCAAGCAGGATACAACATCCTGTGGAAGGTGAAGTGCAACATAAGGCACAGATGGATTCCACACCTGAGTGAGTAATTCTCTGAGCCAGAGAGAACATCAAGTGGTGATTCACATTCACAGCCCTGTCAGATGTCATCAGAGGAAAACTCCCAACTTACAGATCTGCTCTCCATCACCACTTCTCAGCACTGAGTGGGATTGACTCAGCTCCTTTGATTTTCACTAGGAAAACAGGATCCAGCAGGACAGGAGGAGGGGAGACCCTGATGGAAGAGCGGCCAGGAGAGAGAGGTGATGAAGGGGAAACAGTGGCTGTGAAGGACAGACAAGCAAGAACAGCAGCTCTAGCAAGCAGGGCATCCACCTGAATGAGCAGGGTGCACGGCTGTAGGGAAAGAGGGGGGACGAATGGCAAAAAGAAAGAGCTGCTTGAGGAAGACTGAAGGAGTGACTGAGGACAACCATCCAGAGCTGATGAGCTCTGGAAAACAAAGAAGGTTACAGCAGAAACTCCTGTTACCTGCTCTGCATCTCCGTGAGGGAAGCTCAGCAACCTGATCCCACCGCTCCTCCTCAAAATCATAGCACTCCACACTGCGAATGGCTTTGGGTGCCTGCCCACCCACCACGATCATCACCTGCAGAGGGAAGACAAGAGCTAGAAAGCCTCAGACACCAGCCCAGGCAGATGCTCTCTACCATCACCACAACCTGGTTAAGAGTAGTGCCTAAAGCAGGCTGCAGGCCCACCAGAAGTTTCTGCAGGGACACTTCCTGCAGTTACTTCTGTTCCAACGGGCAAAGTGATCTCCAGTTTACCGCACACCCTGCTAATCCCTCCTCAGCACTCCCGAGGTGGGCAACCTGCCCTTCCTCCCTATGAAACACAAAACCACTGGGCAGCAGGCACGGGCAAGGCTCACTGCTGAAGTATTTGTCAGTGAGGATGATCCTGGTGTCGCTTTCCCAGCCAGCCCACCGTTTAGTCATTATCTCCATGGCTGTGCTAAAAATAATCGATGCCACTCAGCAAATAAGAGCTGACAGCTGTGTTGCCACCTGCAGGGAAGACGACACTCAGGGAAATCTCCAGGACTATTAAGAGCTGGGGTGCTGAGCTGCCAAAGGAAGTGATTTGTCAGCTTCATTAAGCCTTCTGGCTGCAACGTGTATGGATGCAGATCCAGTTATTAAACCCTAAGTTCCTTACAAAAGGGAAGATCTAGGTGGAAGTGATCAAGGGCAATCTCAGGAGCAGAACTGTCCTGCTTGGTCAGGCTAAAGATCTAACCAGCCCCAGACTCCATTCCCACTGGGTGAGAAGTGAGAAGACCTGGATGACACGCAGAGTGGTCCTTCTCAGATCTGCCCCATCTGTCACCACAAACTCCCCATGGACTTGCTGTCCTGTCCAGGAGCAGTGGTCCCAGGAGCCTGCAGCTCAGCCCTTGCTGGCTGCCCATTGCTGCTGAGGCCTAGCTGGGCACTGCAAACCAGCATGTGCACAGGTAGGATCTAAACCACCTCCATCTATAAAGAGCTCAACCTGCACTTTGTTCTGAGCACATTTCCTTCAACTCTCCACAGCTACTGAAGCAGGAGGATTTACTCCCTTACCACAGCAACATGCAGGAGCAAACGCTGCCCAAGACAATCCGATTTGTACCAAGCCAAGGAGGTAAGAAGCAAGGTAAAGTGGCTTCAAATATAGACAAAAAGTAGATGGGAAACTGGCTTTAGTCTCTGCAGGGTGGCTGGGATAAGACTGCCACCTGAGGTCTCCCAGGTAATGAGCTCAAGTCCAGTCATGGTTGCTCTGTAAGTACAGAGCTGGACAACCACTGTAAAGAATGTGAAGAGTATGAGAAGAGTGAAGTGTTTGATCTACAAAGGTGAGAATGAGACATCAGAAAGCAAACTGAGTCTAAATTAGCAGCATGACTGCTGGCTGTGCAGCAGACTTCCATGGAAAGCTGCAGAGCTTCACATGATTACAAAAGTGAGAGATTTCATAGCAGACAGTAATCCCTCCTCAGAGGGACCAACAGAGCAGATGAAAGTGTCTCATAACAGGATTGCTGAAGGATCATCACCTCTCCCTTAGCTTCACAGTGAAGGGAAGAGAAACCTGCAGAAGATCTGGGTTGGTGCTTACAGGTCACACTACAGAAGATGCTAGAGAACCTCTGAATTTGCTGGTGCACTTTGTCCTTAACTACTTTAGCCCTTGAACAAGGGTCACACCAGCCCCTCACAACACCTCCAAAGCTATCTTCTACCAACTTCATCTCGGTGCCAGCAGGTGGAAAGGACACAACACAAAAGGTGCTCTGCAGAAACACAATTTCTTGATGGCCAACCCAACATCTAAGCATCTAATCAGAGCCTCAGAGCACAGAACTCAACCACCACCCCACAGAACAAGCTCCCTATGATTTGTGCTTAGATGAATGACACACTGTGGTTTGGGTGTCTTATAATCACCAAAATGTTTATTAATAGCTTCAGCAACAGTCTGCTGAGAGCCACTGTGCCAACTGTGTTTGTCTCCAGGGCACAGGAAAATTTGTTCCTGTTGTCATTTTTATCTTCACTAATGAAGTAGTGGTCAGAGCATCAGATGCCTGCAGCACAAATGTGGGGAGTAACAAGGATTATTTATTCAGTAGCTGCTTTCAGTCTGTTGAAATTTACTTCAGCCTTCCTGCCCACGAATCTGGCTGCTGTCGCTTCCTGCTGTCCTGGCTTCCGATTATGGATACAGGAAAAGGAAAGACACCCACTGTGACCCTCCTCAGCAGGGCTCCACGACAGTGCTGAATGCCAGCACAAACCTCAGCCAACCCTCTAAGCACCGAGGGCAGCT
The DNA here is from genome assembly GCA_013399775.1 of Semnornis frantzii. NCBI lineage: Eukaryota > Metazoa > Chordata > Aves > Piciformes > Ramphastidae > Semnornis > Semnornis frantzii. The sequence continues at coordinate 20,479 of VWYK01048622.1, forward strand.
GCCTGCAGCCACTCCATGGGTCAGCGATCCTCAAGCTGCCAGTTCCAGGAGCAGCAGCCCTTCACTACCCCACCTGTGGCTGGCAAAACGTCTCCAGGGCAGATCCCTGCCCCTGGCAGCAGAGATCTTGCTTCTCCTAAGGGTTTATCTCAATTTATCCAAATTAATGATGTCTCATTGGGCAGAGGCAGCAACAGAAGAGGGAGTAACACACTTCAGAGGATGATCATGGAGTTAGTGAGAAGGTGGCAAGTCCACAAGCTCCTCGAAGGCAGAAAATGCCACCAGGATTACAGTGTGAGGTGAAGCTCAGCTTACCTTTGGCAGGCTAACAGGAGTCCTTGGCTTTGTTCTGGGGTTCTTTATGAGTTGCCTTTGATCCAGAGGAAGTAAATGATATTTCATGGCCTCGATGAGAAAGTCTTTACAGGTGTTGTTATTCTTGATTAAAGCTTCTTCTTCAACTGTCTGAGAACACAGACACACGTAGGAAAGATCATCTCAAGTGAAGTGCTTGCCAGCACAGGTCACAAGCTTTGTAGAAAGAAGGGGAAACTTGCAATTTCTCTTCCAAGGTACTAACATAAACAAAAATGCAGAAGACAAGCAGAGACTTGCAGCTCTTCCCAAAGAAGAGCCAGATGTGGTGATGTCCACCCACTATCACTCATGAGTAGCAGTGCTCCTTCTCTTTGCCACCCTCTGCCAGACACTGAACTCAGCAGAGAATTCACCAAGAGTCTGGGCGCAAAACAAGAAATTTCTTCTATCCAAGTCAGAATTTTTAAGGTCTTAAATCAATCTTTCACTCGGTCAGAAAATACACTTGAGAGAAAAATATTAGGTATGGGCTCATCTTGTGAACACCAATTATATTTCCATTACATTGATTTTTGGTTTTTCAGACAGATGATAAAAAAGCATAGCAGTCAGAAAGCCAAGACATTCTTTGGGGAGTCTCAGCTCATTACCAAGGCTGAGATCCCAAAAATTAACCCAGCAGGAACAATCTCTAAGTCAGAGAGTGTCTCATCTGCCAGTCACACAGACCCAACTCTACGCACAGAACACATCTTAAGCCAAAATTAAGACATCTGCATTAGGAAAGCAAACTGCACGAGCTTGTAATACCAGCACCTAGCCATTTTTCACCCTGAAAATCCCCCAAAATGAACTCCTAACTGCTTCCCCCACGAGGGGCAGGAGCTCAGCTCTCAGCACTGCCTGGCAGAGCACAGGTCACACTTACAAGAGGGTTTCTGTGCAGATTTATTTCAGAGTCCACCCAGTTTTTCCTTCTATTCCTCTGTTTACAGACTCAGCAACATGCCAACCTGCCCATCTCACAAACAGCCAGGCCATTGATGGAGCAGCTATCAGCAGCTTCAGGGCAAGTATTCATGACTTCTTTGCAGACTAACCTGTACCAGGTAATCTCTGGGCAAGAGGGGTAGGCGAACATGCTCCATCAGCTTAGCCATGTGCTCTAAGCGAGATTCCTTCTCATAATTTATCCAAGAAATCACAGCTTCAAAGACCTGCACAGACAAAGCAGAGTTAAAGGGAGAAGAGAGGAGTGGCCTGCACGGTCACCTAGCCAAAATCAGCAGCTTTGTGATTTTACAGCACCGGAGGAAGGTGGTGCAAGACCTCTGTCAAACAGATAGAGTTGTGACTCTGCACAGAACACAAGCACCACTGTAGCAAGGAAGTGAGCTGACCATGCATGTTAATAAGCAACTTCACAGCTAGATGTGCTGTATGGCTCTCAAAGCTAGCAGTGTGTCCAGGACAATCATACACCTCTTGGACACGAGTGCTGGAAGGCAGCCAGGAAAGTTAATTAGCCTGCTGACATTTGCACTGGACATTATTCATGAAATCAGCCACAAGGATTACTCCTGATAAGAGAGATCTCCCCTCCTGAAGGAGTCTGGCCACACAGTAGTCACTGTGCTCACCACTGTGTTTAACCACTGCACCACTTCCCCTCGAATCGAACCCCCAGGAGCCTTGAGGACAAGCTCAGCACACAGGCAGGAGAAGCCCTGCTCTGCACGCATGGCACTGCTAAAAATACTCAGAGAGTCCAGCTGGGAAGCAAGGACGACTGGTCTGAGCTGAAATCTAGTTCTGCTCCCAGATCCAACCAGTTCAGATAAGCATCCAAACTCTGACTCTGTGACAAACTGCTCACAAACAACCCCACGCAGCAGGAGCCACCCAGAGCCCTGCAGGAGAACAGATGTGGGCAGAAGCCTCCTATGTGGGCCCCTGCATGAATATGAATATGCATGTGCTTATATAACCAACAGCCTCACTCCTCCCAAAAGAGAGGCCTAAAAACGTCACCAGGAGTGGGAAAGGCTTCCTGAAACACCCAGTGAGGCAAGCAGAGGGGTTGCTGCAGTCTCAGATGCTGCACAGTAGGATCTGGATCATTAGAGTTTCCCCACAGGCTCAGAACTAAACCCCACGTCCACAGGCAAAATTTCCCAACCGCTCTCAGTTACTTGGGGGGGGCTGAGCACAGCCCTCTCCCCACAGACCCCAGACCCCTGACAAAGCATTGCTGGCCCTTTGCCCCAGCACACTTGGCAAGTGCCCTTGGTTTCAACTTCCCTCTCAGGTCACCAAACGGTCAGGTCAATTTGCACAGATATTTTTTCCCTTTCTTTCCATCCCTCCCCAGGAAACCATTTCGTGTGGTCCAAGGTCACTAACTGGACAAAATCAAGCAGAACTGAGGGCACAATCTCTCAGCCATCAACTACAGCTGGTGAATTTATTCACAGGAGGCACTGGCAGAGGCACCCTCCCACAAAGGAGAGGCAGAGCAAAAAGGAGTTTCTTCCTCTTAGGCTAAACTATATACCTTAAAGAAAGGCAGTAAAGCATCAGCCTAATTTCCCTTGTCAACAAATGCCCCTGCTGAACTGCTCGGAACTCAGGATGCTGCCATGAGGATTTAAGCAACACAACAGGGAGCCATGGAACCAAACCCCAGCAAACACAGAGGAAAACATCTCCTGCAGAACCTCCAAGTATTTTTAGATGGAAATAAACAAACAACCTATTTTGCTTGGGCTACAGGGCCTTGAAAGGAGAAACTAGGTTGTGAGATGCTTTTAATTGCAAATGAGTGTGGCAGGAGCATAAAGCAAACGTTTAGCCACCAGATATGCTTTCTGTAGCTCACAAATGCTGAGCTACCAACCAGGTCACAGGGCTGGGACGTGCCCAGTTGCAGACCAAGATGACAGCCAATGACTCTTAAAGGAAGGCAAAGTGGATGTGCAGGAGGAATAAACTACTTCCTTGGTGCTGGAGGCCGACATGCTGATGCCACCCTGCTGTGCCTACTCTAACAGTAATAGATTTTGGTTTTATAATCACATTCTGGCACCTTGCATTGGCTGCAATTCCTGATTTTATAAGGAGGGGAGGGAAATGTTAATCCAAGCCAGCAATCTCTGTATTTAAGGGCCACATCTGTTCCCACTAGTGCCATGCCCTTCCTCTGCCACACTGTGCCCACTGCAGACCCTGAGCAGCTACCACTGGTTCACTGGGAGAGCTTCTCCAGCCACGCACAACCAACTGCCAGGCTGTGAAGTGAAGCCATGACCCTCACAGCTTGGCTCAGAGCAGGGGCATGGCTGGCACCTGCCTGGCTGCAGGAGCAGGCTGAGCTGGGAGAGGGCAGATTCCCCACTCCAGAGAGCGTAGGGATAAGCAACTGCAGTATCCTCTCTGCACACTAAGCAGACAGCAAGCCCAGGTGCTTTCCCAGGCTCTCCAGACAAAACTCCACTTGTTAGATGCTCCCAGGAGTGAGGACCAAGTTCTGCATCAGCTTCTACTGCACACTGGCAGTGTGAGGTAAGTCAGTGACTGGATTCTGTGTCAAATCCCCAATGCAGAAACCTCAACTCTTTTAAAAAATGTATTCCACTTCTTTTGTCACCATTCCCAGTGGGCAGGTGCCCTTTCCCAAGGGCTGGCAGCCCCTCCATTTCACACTCCAGGAGTAAATATGAAAAAATTGCATTTTTTTATAATAATTTTTACTTGCTTATAATCAGCTAATTAGGTCAGGTGCAGAAAGCACTGATAAAACTCTTCTGATGACTCAGTTACAGCAAAAAAGAACAGGCAGGGACCAAAACAAACCTTTGCCCTTGACCAAAAAAGGGCCTTGTGCAAGCACAGAGGCTGGGAACAGCAAGGGGGAGAGAGGGAGAAAGGAGGATAATCTTTGAGTAATGGGGAACTGCTGCCACCATTTTACAATCAGAACAGATTCCTGTGGAAGCAAGACAACTTTGGTAGTCCTGATGGCCTGGGGATATAATTATGTCAAAAGTTGTAGAGATGACAAATATATTTTATTAGGCCAATTGGTATTAGTGATGGAGGTGGCAGAGGATGGGGGAACACACAAGCTCTGGGACACACACGCCTTGAGGCTTTGTAAGGGCAACGCCTCCCTTGCCTTGCTACCTTCTGGCCCTGGAAGGACTCAGCTGTAACACTTCCTAAGGAGCTAGAGGTGGGAATGCTCTGGCTCACAGGCTGCTGTGCATGTGTAAGACATGGTAAGAACAGGAACCAGAAAGCCTCTCCTGAAATCTGCCTGAGACTATTAACTCTCAGATGTCTGAAGTATTTGCCTACTTACATCACCTTGTTCTCTATCCACCACATGGGCACAAACATACACATAGGTAAGTGTCTGTGTCTGTTATCTATAAACACACATATACTGTTATATATTTATTCATTTTAAGATTTATCCCATACATTAGCAGATGGGAAGACTAAAGGTCAGGCAGACTGCTTTGTCTGTCATGAAACTAACACAAACCAGCAGCTACCGAGGAGTCTGACCTCAGTTCTCAGCACTTCTTTGGACTCCAGCACTGTTTTTTCATGTCTATGTTGTATTCCCATTCTCTGCCTCTCTCCTGTTGTTTTGAAGGCACAGCTCATGCCTACATTTCCTTCCACTGCCTTGCATCCTCAACTTTAACAATCAGCTAAAGAAATGCTGGGTTTGGTTGCATAAAGCTCAGATGAGGGAGGGAGGCAGCACTTTGATTTCTCTGGGCACAAGGCCAATAAAAGCTTTTTAACAATGCTGCACAGGACTGGAAAAAATGGGTTACTAAACTTGCACTTCCCTTTGCAGGCTGCTTGGCTGCTGCACAGCAATTCTGCTGTGAGATCAGGCCATTTGTTTTTCCCCTTTCTGGCCCTGCCTCTGTGGCACCTCGCAGCACCCTGCCTGCGGAAACGCGCTCCCAAAGCCCCTGAGCCTGCTGGCTCAGGATCTGAATGAAGCCTTGCTGCATTCACATCTCACATGGGCCAAGCTCTCTGGCAAGCTTTACAGTCCCCGTGGGCCCAAGCACCCACTTGTCTGCAGCCTAGAGAGGATGAGCCAGCATAGGTGTGCACAGACCAGCAGCACCAAGCACATCCAGGTCTGCATCGCCTCACCAGAACTCAGGCATCCAGCAGCTCTCCTAAAATTACAAGTTACATAACCCTCAAGCTCTTGGTAGCCTCACACAAGTCTGCATCTCCTCACAGCCACAATTCAGAAGTGAGCTGAAGGTCTCAAGGTAGGTACCTTTGTCCAGAAGCCTGCTGCATGTCACAAAAGATGCCTTCACCAGAGGAAGGAGCTGGCCCTGGTGTTCATCAAGTACCACATCAGTGACCCTCACCCCCAGGACTACAGACTACATGGCATGTGAACATTTCAGCCACAAAACAACATCAAACAGTGCCTTTTCCCCCCTCTCCATTCAAAACAGTAATGATGCTGGGAAAATGTTTGCTTCTTTCTCTATGGTTGCAAGCCTCCTTTAAGTCATTCTGCCTGACATGCAACAGAAGCCAACACTCCTCCCTGGCCTAATGAAATTCACCTTTTTTGAGGTTTTATAGCAGGCAATAAGAGCTTTACACAACAGCAGATGGGAGGTTCCTAGTTTTCCAGAGAGGAAAGGTATTCAGTTCTGGCCCCCAGGGCTTTTGGAAGTGGATATGGATCTGAGAATCATTACTTCCTGCAAAGAACAACCAAGTGAAGGTCAATTTTATGTGGGGTTTGGATTCACATTATTTTTAGTTTTCCTTTCCACGTGATCACTGCTGGAAAATGGCCCCAAAAGAGCATAATGTAAGAACAGTTCCTGATGCAAGATCTAGAAACATTACAGCATTCTTCCATTCACTGTTGCTATACAATTTACTGTACCTTTTCTTCAGAGGAGACTGTGAGCTTGTCACTTGATATTAAACTGCAAACCTGGTCCAGACTAAGGCTAAGAAATTCTTCTCCTAGCATCACCTCAGGAAAGTGCTGCTCTGTTCAACAAATGAAAAGGAGGAAGAGAAGATTATAATGAAATCCATGCTTTCAGTCAACAGAAGGACAGCAGCATTCAGAGAGCCACTCCGAGCACCCGAGGCAAAGGACGCGCGGCGGCTGCACGCTGCAAGAGAAACAGAAAATAGACTCTGAGCAGGTGAAAGGAACTTGATGTCATTTCAGGTAACACAAACCTCAAGAGACATTTTCATAAACCACATTAAATGAGAACTTAACTTCCTGCAAAGCCACCAAGGACCTTCCAGTGGCAAATACAACTTGAAGCGGCAATTGAACGAGTGCCAGTGCCTTTGTGAGGCAGCGAATGACCTGACCACCTCCACTCACTTCCTGCTGCTTCCACAGCAAGACAGGAGCAGATCTGCTCAACACCTGGGTGAGAGACTCCAGCTAGGGTCCTTGATGCTCACAGATATTCAAAGGAAAGCCCAACTTTAGCATGAAGCAGTCAAACAGCAGGTTTAGTGCACAGCCCCAGCAGCACACCATGAGGGGTCCCAGGGCACCCAGCTGAATCCATGTGAGGGGACACACGGACAGGTGGGAAGGGAGATCCCTGCCCTATGCACATACATGGGATCTGCTCTGATCTCTTCCTCCTTTTACTTCTTGCCCCAAAAATGTGCAAATTTAACCTTTCTGCTGCTCCAAACCCTCAGCACCCATCTTCCCTGGCAGTTTTGCCCTTTTTCTACTTAAGCCTGCATCTGCAGACAGTTCTTTTCCTCCCTTTTTGCCTCCCTTCATGCTGTAGCTTTGGGAGCCACCTGAAAACAATGCACATCACTGCTTAGAATCCCAAACTGTATTGCAACAAAGGTCCAAAAAGGATTATCAAATCTTGTAAGGAATATCATGTCATAGAATGATAAAATCATAGTATGGTAAGGTTGGAAGGGACCTCAAGGATCATCCAGTTCCAACCCCCTGCCATAGGCAGGGACACCTCCCACTAGCACAGGTCACTCAAGGCCTCCTCCAACCTGGCCCTGAACACCTCCAGGCAGGGAGCAGCCACAGCCTCCCTGGGCAACCTGTGCCAGTGTCTCACCACCCTCACTGCAAACAACTTCCTCCTAGCATCCACTTTCAACCTCCCCTCTGACACTTCAAATCCATTGCCCCTTGTCCTGCCATTCCCAGCCCTTGTCAATAGTCCCTCCCCAGCCTTCCTGCAGCCCCCTTCATATACTGGAAGGCTACTCTAAGGTCTCCTGGAAGCCTTCTCTTCTCCAGGCTGCAGAGCCCCAACTCTCTCAGCCTGTCCTCACAGCAGAGCTGCTGCAGCCCTCTCAGCATCCTGGTGGCCTCCTCTGGACCATCTCCAACACTTCCATGTCCTTCCTGTGCTGGGGGCTCCAGAACTGCACCCAGGACTCCAGATGGGGTCTGACGAGAGCAGAGCAAAGGGGGAGAATCACCTCCCTGCTCAGGGCAGGAGGGATGGAATTGGATGATCTTTACAGTCCCTTCCATTCCACAAAGCCACCCAGACAAAGCTCACTAGGAAAGCGTTAGCCTAAAAACCCAATTCCTAGGTCACAGCTGCTGTTAGTCTGCCAGTGACAACTTCAGCTCTGCAAGCATTTCTCACATGGACATGGCAATTTAATCTCACCTGCTAAGTCTCACTTATCTTTGGTTGAACTACAGAAACAGGGACCTCAGACACTTTATCTGAAGCAGCTTTCTCAAGTTCTAATCCTTCAGCTTTGAGCAGCTTAGACTGATGTATGCCAAGAGCTCCCTCCGCAGCAAGATCTGCCTCTTGTTTTCACATCTGCAGATTCTGCCTGCCAAAAAGCAGCACCACAGGGACATGAGCTGGCAGAACTTCCAGAGAGGAGCTCCTCAGAGATCACAGCCAAACACATCCTCACCAGTGCTGGTGCTGAGAGGGCACTTGGGCTTCCCCAATCCTCCTTGGTCTAACGAGGACAACACCAGCACAGTTAAGGCAAAAGTTCTGACTAAAACTAGGAGCATCTGGATAAACTTTAATACTCTGTGATGCTGGAAATCATACCCAGATCTAATGAATTCTTTTGGCCCTGAATACTTGAGAAGCAGGAAATGATCCCCACACAGCAAGGCTGGATGCACTCAGACTTCTGGACACAATCTCCTACTCATTGCGGACTGGCATCTCGCAGTACAAAGATGTTTGAAGTCCTGTTATTAGTTGGAACCAAGCAAACATCTTTACTCATTTCAATGAAGTAACTTGTGCCTGCATTAAGAAGGTTCCTCCACCTACTAAAGTTATCCATTGGCCAGAACTAAGCATTTCTCAAGCAACTGAGCCCATGCACACAGGGACTCTCCAGCTTGGAGACTTGTGTCTTGCTTTAAGGCTGTTACATAAACAACAAGAGTGAAAAGAATTTTAATGGCACTTTTATTAATGAAGTTCCATTAACATTACATGGGCTGCTGTACTAACTGGGACTTAGGAAGGCCTATAAAACAACAAAGCAGACTTTCTAATTGCCAAACAACCAAATAAATATACAGTGAAATGCACTGCTTGTTGAGTTAAAGATTAAACAGGGCCTGGAAGCAAGGATAATGAGATATTACAAGAAAGCCTTTCTACAATTAACCATTCCTTCCAGGGTACCTTTTCCTCCAGGGGATAATACAACCAGAGCAGCTGAAAAGGTTTTTACTTTTATTTGCAGGAGAATAGGGGAGGACTTGGTGGGCACTTTTTTATTCCACTGAGCCTACTCATGGTCCAATTAAGGACAAAACCATACGGAGGGAAAGGGTGCAGGACAGAGCAGGTGCTCTGGCAGACAGCAGGTGTATTTTTCTCTACACAAACAGGCTGAAAAGCAGAAAAACAAACTGAGCTGAGAAAACTACCAGCTTCTCCCAGGCAGAGGTCAAGGGCAACTGTGCTGGAGGAAACTGGAAAGTACTGGGAGCTAAGAGCTTGGAGCTGCTTGGAACAGCTTCGCATTTACGATGTGGAGGGGAAATGCTGAAAAGCGTTGCCAGAACCTTCTTGCTGCAACCAAACAGCCACTCTCAAGGAAATCAGTCTGTCCACACTTGGGGTAAGTGCCCATTGCTCCACAGGTCTGAGGCTCCAATTTAATGACCATTTTACCCGTGTTACCACTCCCACCCTGTGCTATTTATTGCTAGAACACACCAACCCCCAGCACTGCCTGCTGCTCTCACAGGGTAGCAAACACAGGGAGGACATAAGCAACACTGAGCTCTTGAAGAGACAAAATGCTTACTAGGAATATACTAATAAAATATTGTGTGGGCTGGGATTCAGAAGATCAGGAGTTTTATCATCTCCTTAGGTGTTCTGCTGGGACCAAAGCACAGTTTGCAGTATCACAGAAAGTCACAAGTCTACACCTTACAGGGGCATGTAGCAACAGGGCAAGGGGCAATGGTTTTAAACTAGAGAAGGACATCAGGAAGAAGTTCTTTAAAATGAGGGCGAGGGAACACCTGGGGAACAGCCTGAGGACGTGGTAGAGACCTCATCCCTAGAGACATTCAAGGTCAGGCTTGATGGGGCTCTGAGCAACCTGCTGTAGTTGAAGGTGTCCCTGCTTAGAGCAGGAGAGCCGAACTGGATGACCTCTAAAGGTCCCTTCCAACCCAATGCATTCCATTTTCTGTTCTAATACAAGGAAAGCATGAAGAGAATGCCCAGGACGTGCTGATCTTGCTGAAGCTGAGAGTGTCTGCAGCTGGAAGCAGGCTGAGCTGCAGAGAGAGGACCCTGCCCTCACCTGCGTAGGCGTTGGCCTGCTGCAGCAGCTCCGTACACGCGTGCACGTCGGCGAACGCTCGGATTCCAAGGCAGTTGGTGGGATGCAGCTGGGACTGAAGGAAATCACAGCAGTTTTTCCTAACATCCATCAATTGCAATAAACTAGCAGCTGGCAACAAAACCTGCAAAGGCAAGCAAGGGGAATTAAGAGTGAACAAAGTTGGGTTGAGAGCGTGCACAAATTAGCTGCAATTCCCCTTTGGACAGGGACACATCCCTGTGAGGTGCCAGGAGGAGGTTAAAGTTTTAGCATATCTGTATGCAGAAAATCATCATCTGTGCTCCCAGAGATGGAAATGGCTATCCCATGCTGGGCTAAAAGCAGAGCTCTTCTCACACAACCTCAAGGTAGGTAAAAGAAGGACAAAACACAAGCAATCACAGATGCACCTGAGCTCCTGGCTTTAGCTAAGTCCTGTACACAGGGCTGGGTTTTTTTAATTGTTGTTTGGAGTTTTTTAGCCTGAAATGCTCTATACTGTTCCTGTGCATTAGCATCATATCCAAAGCCCAGAGCAGCCCAGCACTCTCCAATACCTTGAAGTGTCTTCTGCCTTACTGTGTTCAGTTTCGGGCTCCTCAGTTTATGAGGGACAGGGATCTGCTGGAGAGGGTCCAGCAGAGGGCTGTGAGGAAGATGAGGAGATTGGAGCACTGCCTGGTGAGGAGGAACCTGGGGCTTCTTAGTCTGGAGAAGACTGAGAGGGTATTTAATAAATGTTTCCAAATCTCTGAGGGCTGGGGGTCAGGAGGGGTGGGACAGGCTCTGCTCACTGCTCCCTGGGATAGGACAAGGAGCAATGGATGGAAGCTGCAGCACAGGAGGTTCCACCTCAACACAAGGGGGAACTTCTTGACTGTAAGGGTCCCAGAGCCCTGGCACAGGCTGCCAGAGAGGTTGTGGAGTCTCCTTCTCTGGAGCCTTTCAAGGCCTGTCTGGATGTGCTCCTGTGTGACCTGAGCTTGACTGTCTGGTCCTGCTGTGGCAGGGGGGTTGGACTGGATGATCACTTTGGGTCCCTTCCAACCCCTGGCATCCTGTGAGGCTGTCTTATTTCCAACAAAGCTGTACTGGCTTGTGAGTAGGATGTCCAAAATGCCCTGTAAGGGAGGGAGTTCACAGAAGCTCAAGCAGGTTCTGGTGATGACCAGCTCTCATCTCCACTTACACACAATTCTGTGGACACTTGGTCACAGCTGCATCTGAAGATGAGGTACTGCTTTGCATCTACAAAACTGAGTGCAGAAATGAGAGACAGAAGTGCATCAGCAATGTGACATCTGCTGGGAAAACCACCTCTGAGGCCAGTGAGTGGGAAAGGAAGTAGAAAATAAAGTCAGTGGGGATGTTACAGCCTGTGACATCAGCTACTTCCTTTCTTAGGTCGTACAGCGACTGCAGACGTGTCTTATCCCAGCTCTTCCACAGCCCTGACTGCATCACACATGTCCTCCCAGCTGGGCATCTGCTCTCACCATCTGAGCACAGATTTCCGGAGAACTATTCCCAACTCAAAAAAACACAACACCAAGGGGCTCTGAAACAGAACTGACAAGTTAACAGCCTTCACCTCCATGCATCTCCATGGCAGGGAAGGAAAAAGGATGCCCCTTCCACATCCCTGCCTGCCTGCCCCCAGAGTCCTCAGGGTGAGGATACTCACAACCTGCCCCCAGGTCTTTTCTAAGCCCAGCTGTACACTGACTGCTGCCAAGCAGCCACTCCAACAGGCAACAATAAAAAAAGAAATCAATTAACCCAGGAGCTCATTTTGGCCCAAGCCACTCCAAGCCAGGAAGGGATTGGTTAGTGGTTGTGATTAAATCAAGACTGGAATGCTCCTGCAATTCTGAAACCCAGCTGTGAACCACTTTCTATCTAGCTGAACCATCTCCTTGTATCAGCAGAAAGGTGAGCAACTGAGCTGCACAGAGCTGTGGGGAAGGAAGTCAGACTCCCTGCACACCATATCCCTGGCCAGAGCTCCCTCCATGCACCTCCATCCACCCAGTGTCCACCCATGCAAATCCAGGTGGGCTGCTTGCCTTGAGGGGTTTGGGATACTGCCTCTAAGCCAGAAGGTACTCACTACCATCACCCTACCCATGTGCTGCAGCCCCCTCAACATCCTCCTGCTGGCTGAGAGGACTGCACAGAAGGAGCCTTACACCACTTCAGGGAAAGGGGCATTACCATAGACTACTGTTCTGAAGTAGGATATAAACAGCCCCTGGGGAGAGGAGCAGATTTTCTCTCATTTCCCAGCTGAACATCTCACCTTGTTTTCACCAGGGAAGGCAAAAAGCAAGCCAAGGATATCCGCTAGCACAAAGTCTGTTTCCTTTAGAAATAACAAGAGGAAATGCCCTGCCTAAACATGCAGCAGCACCAAGCTGCAGCCCCACTAATATCCAGGCCAGTTACTCACTGGGATCTGACCTGGTTCTCAAGATTTGAACTGCACCCATTGCAAATGACTTGCAGAGAGGAGGCTTCTCCACCAGATCAGCCTCCCTACCAAAGCCCAGCAGTCTCCAGAAGCTGTACCAAAATTATCTGCTGTTACTACAGAGACTGACTTCTTTGCTAAGTTATGCCTCATCTATGGTGTATGTGGCCATAGACATGGCCAAAACCATCTAGCCCAGCAGCTGTGCCCTCTCACTCTGCAGACTCTGCACCATGCTCCTGTTTTACACAGCACTGCCTGTGCTGTTAAACACTTCCACAAACCTTCGGTGTCTATGAACCAGGGACATCTCTCAGCCCAAAGTGTTCTCTGTTGCTCTAAGGCTCATTGAACAGGCAGGACTGCAGAGGTTTCTGCAGCATCCAGGTAACCTCGGACAGGAGTTAACTCATTCCTCCTCTGCAAACCCGGGAGAGCATCTCCCCAAGGCAGGGATGTGTTAAAGCTTCTAAGCAGCTTTGACCGTTTAGTCAAATTGGAAGCCGAACACAGGTCCTGGCTGTAATCCCTCGGCAGCACATCCAGGGCCACAGCTGGGATCGCACATCTGCCCCCAACAGGGAGACGGCTCCCGGGCATGCTCCCAGGGGGATCCAGACCAGAGAAACAAACAGATTGTGTCTGCACGGCAAGTTAAATACTCTGCGTTAAATAAATGGCTCCAAACTGCACAAGTAGTGGAGACAAAACGACATGACCCTAAAGTGGCTTTGCAGTGCAAGGCAGGCAATTAGGGCTTTATCATTCCCCAACTGCTGCCAGCAGCACAGAGGGTGGATAATGGTGCTTTTAGTTAAATGCTCCACCTGGGATGAGATAGCCCAGGCAAAAACACGTGTGACAGAATCAGGGAGCCACAAAACCTCTCCGGGAGCAAGCACACAAGGAATACAGAGGTGAGCAAGAGAACAGGGGAGCAGCTGGTGACATCCCTCCTGATCTACCTTCTCCAGTTTCACCACATGGAACAGGCATAGCATCCCTTGGGTAAACGGTGGGATAAAAACACAGCAGAGCCCCCTGGTGCCACGGCCACACGTTTCTCCTCACCCTCCTGTTAGGCCAATTCGATTGAAAAGACTCTCCAGTGGCCTCGGAAGGGCTCCCAAGCCAACGGCTGCAGCCCTCCGGAGAAGCCAGCCCTGCTGTTGGTCAGGGCTCCCCAGCACTCCAGGGAGGGCAGTGCATGGCCAGGAGGAGCTTTTGCTCAATGGAGTAAGATAGCTCCTAAAGATGAGCTGAAAGCCTCAGCCTGGGCTTGCTTTTGGAGTGAAGCACAGGAAGGCAGATGAAGTGACCCACTTATCACCCCTTTATCATCAAAACTGCATCTGCCACGGGTACTCTGCTTCCTTCTTGTGAAGCCCTGACTCTCTAGGGAAAGGCACAGAGATGCAGAAGCACACTTCAGAAAAGGAAGTGATACAGCTTCTAGGGAGGCTTTTTTCCTCCTTTTCCAACCCATTTTCTATTACAATTACTCCACAAAGCTGACAGTTTCAGTATGTTTCTCCCAGACAGCTCATTTCAGATTTCATTCTGTAGATGAGCCACATCTGGAACCCTGGCAGTATACAAGGCCACACCACACCACACCTGGTAGGATGCAGCTCCTTTCTAAGAATGTAATTGTGAAATCAGGCTATCAGGACTGTTCCCAGGAAACCATTATACCTCTAAGGGTCATGACTGACTTTGTTGGGAGGGTGACTCTCAGGTTGCCTGCAAGTCCTCAGGTACCATCAGTAAGGATGGGTGGGACAGGCTGAAGAGGGCTATAGTCACTGTCTGTAGCCAATGGTCCTGGTTTTCTCTCAGGACCACCTAGGAGGAGAGGCCTCCTCCCAAATCTCCTCTTCATTCGGCTCTGCCCAAGGACACCTTGTTGAGCCTCTGCTCCAGCACTGGACTTCATTCACTCTTCTCTGAGCTGGCAGGTTTGATGAGTGTTGGAAAGTGAGGAGCAGTGCAGCCAGATCAGCTGCAAACCCAAAGACTTCACTGAAAAGTTCAAGGGATGATCTGTTAAACAGCCAACTGCTCTGGACAAGTAAGGAGTCAAAGCAAGCAGAGGGCTTTTGGCATGTGCACAGGCCTGCCACTGAAGCCAGCCAGGGCTGCACACAAGCACCCATCTACGTCCTCAGGTCGCTCACTTCAGTTTTCCTCACTTCCACATAAACTGCGCAGCACAACTTTCTTCCAAATGAATTTAACAACCTCCACCATCAAACCAGTAACATCTTCTTGTCATGCATATGAATCTTTACAGCCAGCCTTGATGTAGGGTGCAACAGAAGAGGAACAACAGAAGGCAGAAATCCCAGGATGGATTTTCCTGAGACTACAACGTGACTGCAATGAAGAGAGAGATTGTTCACTCTGCTCCATGCCTTCCAAACGAGTGGGAGGTTAAATCCCAAATGTGCATTCAGGGGCAAAACACTGCTCAGCATAGAAACCTCTCTATCATCCTTCATCCCTAAGCTTTCCTACTACTGCATCCATATCTCCTCGAAATCTGCCTCTAAAGCTGAAGTTGCAGCACACAGAGCAGGCCTGCATTTGTTGGGGCGATTCTCACTCATGCATCCCCCTCACCAAAGGAGTCAGAAGGGAATATTCACTCCCACGTGGCCTCAGTGCACTCCCTCATGGAGCCAGGGCTGAAAATCCCCTCCACCAGCACACTTGGGACATACTCTTGAGGAGAAATTGCATGAACCTCTCTGCCAAGTCACTGCAACAGTCATGACTGGAACTGACTGTCCAGGCTTGGCTCCATGCACACATATCCTCACATCCTTCCTTACTGAGGAGAACAAAACAAGCCCCACTCCGTGCAATGAAATGACAACCAGCTAGAAAAACAAGTGCTTAGAGAGTCTCACTTCCTGAACACCACACCAGGTTGCAAAAGAAAAAAAAAATAGGTCCTCTTATTTGCAGCTTTCAAGCACTCCTGAGAACACTTATTCCCACACTCTGTGTTACCTTTGCTGCTCATCTTCTCCTCATTTCAACTCTATGCATTTTATTTTGCCCGCTAACAAGATACTCTCTTATCTATTCACACCTTTTTGGTAGCTTGGCTGCATCTGCTCAGTTAATGCCACTTAGGGATCTCTTTTCTTACAGTTTCTATAAAGGAATTACCTGGCACCTATACCCAAAACCTGCTTCTTCCAGCTGCTGAAGTCTGGGGAAAAAAAAAACCTTTTAAAAATGCAGCCTTTCCCTACTAGAAAATCAGAATGCATGACATGGCAATTCAAGAGCTCAGAGATTCCTGCTGGGAAGAGCAAGTCTCACCATGCTCAAGCAAGGCTGTGAAAGAACACTGCTAAAACACCACCACACAGACACTCCTGAGGCACCCTTCCAGCTGGATGGCTGACACAAAGCTGTGCAGCAGGAGAAGGCAGCAACACAAGGGACCAAACCTGCTCACTTCTTTCTCAGACTGGCATTGCTAATCCAAACCAGAGACAGCAAGGAGCTTCCTATTTTGTACTCCTTGTTTGCCTTCACCTGTGAGAACCTTTCCAGAGAATCACAGAATGTTCCTCTCTGTAACCTCTCCTTCCTGTGGCTGCAGGTGAACATTCATCTCTTTATGGCATTCTGATCAGGGCTAAAACATCCAGAGACAGCCTGGAAATTTCTCTCTCAACTTTCTGTTGGTTTCATCAAAAAATTCTATTAAATCCCATCAAACATTTCCAGCATGGACATTTTTAACATATAATAAAATTTAAATTAGTCATCAATCTTGCTTTGCATCAGCTTCATTTCTTGGTTCCCATGAATTAATTTGCTTCCAGCCTAAAGAGTTATTCACAGAGTGGTTATTTAAATAAATCCTGTAGTTAAAGGACCTGCTTTACCAGATTGGGGAAAAAACACCATGCCCAAGCCTTAGTATGCACCAACCTTATTCTTTTTTTATCTTACTGAGAGAGCTAAAATACAGAGAGTGCTCTTAATTTAACTCTTTGTAGTCCATAGGCCACAGAAGGCAGGGTTTGGTTAGGGCTTTCTGGTTGCTCAGGAAAGGTAACATCTGGACTTCTTCACAGACCTCCTGGGCAGGCCTCCACTGCCAAGAGAGCAGGACTGAGCTGGCTCTCCAGCTGCTGACAGACACCCAGGTGCAGCTGCACTCCAGCACTGAAATGCTCTCCTGAGAAAAGAGCCAGAGCATGCACAGTCACTTCAAGCAAGCTTCATTCAAGGCACACCAGATGGTATCCTGAGCTCAGCGCGTCCCACGTGCCGAGTGGGTGCTTCTGGGCCACCCAGCCACCAGCAGCATGCAAGCAAAGCAGCCACTGCAGAAAGCATGTGGATGCAGTCTCCATGTTTCCCACAGGAAAAGGGACCAGTCTGAGAGCATGCAAACGTCACTGTTCCTCCAGCAATGGAAGATCCCAAAGGTCCAAGGAACTCCACCCCAGTTCCCCACTCTGGCAGCAATGTTCCTCAGCTCCTGATGATCCTGATTACAGGCTGCAATTAAGCACCAGCAGACAGCTGGTCCCAGTGACCCACAGCTGAGCCTGAGCCTCAGCTTCTTTGCTGCAGGGGCACCTCGAAGGTCTCACTTGCTGGTCCTCAGCCTCACTGTAGGGCAACCAGGGTCCTGCCAACATGGCAACGGCCAGGTTGACAGCATGCCAGAAAGCCAAGCATGCATGAACAGAGGGCAAAAGGGGCCAGGTAAGGCACCCACAGACTTAGGTCAGAAAGGATGGCACAGGGCTTAGGTTGCCAAGTGGCTATTGCTCAGGGTTTTGTCCAGGTTCCTACAGGAAGGGACAGGTCAGCAAGAACCCACACCCTTCCTGAGGGACTGCAGCAGAAGTGCATGTCCCATCCACAGCAAGAACCTCCCTTCAAGCAGAAGCAGTCTAATTTTGCAATCTTAAATTAGGTCAGCAGCAGTCATCAGAACACATGCAGCAACACTGCCACTCTCCAGCACCACAAGGGCAGGCATTCTAGCCAGAGAGAGGAAGACAACAGGTTCAGGCTGCCTCTCGTGAGCAAAGATGGAGAGCAACCAAAAATTACATCCACACAGGAGCTCCCAGCATCCCTTCTAGAAATCAGTGCCTAAGTGCACAGCAATTTTCTTCCCACAAACACAAGTGGAGTCAAAGAAAAAGCTCCACCAGCAGCCACAGCCACGTGACACAACGAAGCACTCTTCCTGAGCATCCTGTTTTATCTGTAGGTTGCCTTTCAATTACCCTACCCACTTCTGGACAAATATTTACCTCAAACAAATACAAGACTGAGCGCGCACAGGCACACAGAAATGCAGAATGCCCTCATTTGAACAACAGATTCCCCTCGAAGCTCTGCCAAACAACCCAAACTACCCAGAGGAATTTAAAAGCTAACAGCCAGATCCCACTGCCACCACCTCAAAACAACGTTTGACTTGCTGCTTGCTTGAGTCTATTCTGACCTCCGACAGACTGACCCACAAGTCAGCACAGCTTCTTGGAAGGCAAATGCCTGCTCCTGTTATGAGTGCCCGACACAAAAGCTAAATGCAACATGACTTAAGTGCTGGGAAAGCAGCAAAGTGCCTCAAGACTAAACAGAGGCTGGAGGTACTTCTTCTCAAGCTCAACCTTTTCCTTTCTGCAGCCTGAAGAGATCACTCACCCCCGAAGGAGTTGTGCCTTTGAGTTTCAAGCCTTTCACCTGGGTCTCCACAGGAGCTGCTGAACCAAACCTACCTGCACATTCTCTTCCGTGACCTCAATCTCAGCGGTGTAGATGTAATCAATCAGCTTCCTCAGGGTCTGCCCATCAACGTCTTTTATCTCAATCTTCTTGGCTTTACTCTCAGACATGTCTCCTGAAAGTCATTTCAAAAGGACAATTAGAGGTTGCTTTGCCAGCCCTTGCTCCCCAGACATCCAGCACATCCTCCCTGTATCTGACTAAAAGACTGCCCCAGCACTATCCCTGCTCATCAAAGGACAACCCAGCAAGATTTCCTAGAGCCATCTCAAAAACATCTCAGCATTTGAAGACACTGGTGTAAAAGAAGTCAAACAACATAACATGCTCAACTTCTTGCCAGAAAAACACCTGCCATCATCCACCTGCATTCAAACACATACAAGAGCTAAAAAAAGCATCCCAGTTTGACCCTCAACCATGTCTCAGCACACAGACTCAGAGACAACTCTTAGGATGGCTTTTAAAAATATATATTTATTACAAATAATTTAAGATTTTGTTCTAGCTCTACAGGAAGACAAGTGAGTTGCAGCAGTTGAGTTAGGATGCCTGCAATAAAAGGCAGATTATCCTCTTTCCTTAGGAAAAGCCTGAAACCTGCTGAGGAACACAGGCAGGTATGCCAGCAGCTACAGCCAGCGCACTGCAAGCTTCTCTCCTAAATTCCCTTGCCATGACTTGCTCACACAGTTACCCCTTGTGCAAAACATGGGTGCAGAAAGATGTATTTCTCACCTTTCCAACCTTGCACCTAGATCAAAACTGTATCCTTTCTCCAAATACAAAACTTCAAAACCCCCAGAACATGCAGTACTAGAGCAGTAATTTCCCTCACAGACATAGAAGTAAAATCTGTTGCTATGTAGGACAAGTTGCTTTGAGCAACCTGCTCTAGTG